>APFE030629119.1:66611-79768 GCA_000404065.3 Pinus taeda
TTTAATTTTTTTGTTCGAGAATTAGACAACTTGAAAAATGGTTAAATAATCAACATTTAAAAATAAATTGTGCATACTTAAGACAAGAAAATTTAAAGTGTCAAAAATATGCCTTGTAAAAAAATGTTGATGTTTTCAAAATCCACATAAAAATTACCATAATTATAAAACAATTATGCACACTTAATACATTAGAAAATTTAAAGCGTAAAAAATAAACCCTCTAAAAAAAGGGGTTGATGTCTTATCAACACTTTTCATAATCAACATGAAAATCATTAACATTTTTAAAAAAGTGTTCATACTTGATACATAATAAAATTTAAAGTGTCAAAAATATGCTAAAAAAAAGGTGTATTCTAAATCGGCACTTTTCAAAATCAGATGATTTTTGCTACCTCAAAAAAATGGGTACTCAGTACAGTTCTTGTTTCAAAGTTTACATTGTTTCCTGTAGCAATTCAAGGAGTAAAAATATGGTTCAGTTACTTGCTAGATGGTGGAGAAAGGTAGGGAGGTGGATGAATGAGGATAAGAATACAATGGATGGTTAGGAAAAATAGAGGAATGGGATATGGAATCTATCCTATAACCATTGTTCCTTTGACTGTCTAGAGTCCTGCATAAAACGGAATGTTAGCAGAATTAATGTAAGTACTCCTCTTTGTGTTTTCTCTCTCTCTCTCTCTCTCTCTCTCTTTTTTGAGACATGTAGACTGCCTCTGTAGAGGTTTTCAACCTACATTCCTTCCCTAGGCACCTCAGAGGAGGTTTTTACATGGGTATCTTTTTATTATATATATATATATATATATATATATATATATATATATATTATATTATATATATATATAATAATATATAAATAAAATATAGTATATAATATATATATATATATATAATATATATATATTGTTATTTTTGGCTCTTGGGTTGCTTCATAGGTGTTTTCAACCCAAGAGTTTGCCTCAGATGCCTCAGGAAGGTTTTCATCTAGGCCTCTCTCTTTTCTTTCCTTTTCAGAAGCTTGGTGGACTGAGGGTTGTGAGCTTCCCAATCACATTCAACTCTTTGCTAATTGAATTAATGAACTCTTATTTGGACAAACTCATTCTCATGACATATTTCCACTAGATAAGGACCCAACCATCTTGTCATTAATTTTCCTGTAAAATCTTTGAATATGTAATCATACAATAGGGCCTAATCACCTTCTTGAAAATTCCTCTCCCTAATGTGTTTGTCATGCCAAATATTTCTCTGTAGCTAGATTACCTCAGTGTGTAAGAGAGCTTGTAGCCTGAATGCATCTAAACCATTGAGTTGGAGCAGCCTCTCTTGGTGTGTTGTAGTGAGGTCCAAGTCTAATTGAGATGTCATCCTTAAGGTATTATATCCAAATTAGATGGATAGTAGGGCCTTCTTCCCATAGATTAGTTCAAATTGGGTAAATCCATTGGTGGTCTTCCAAGTGGTGTTGTAAGCCCAAGTGGCTTCTATAAGTATGTCTGCCTAATCCTTTCTATTATTGCTAACAACCTTGGTTATAATGTTCTCCATTGCGTTGTTTGTGACCTTCACTTGCCCATTTTTCCTGAGGGTGATAGGTAGTGGATGTCCTATGCTTGATGTGGTGCAACTTCATTAGATCTTCAATCAGATTTGATGTGAATTTTATTCTTTGATTAGTGATCAACTCTCTTGGAAAATAAAACTTGTAGAATATGTTCTCCCCCATAAACTTAGATACCTTCTTCATAGAGGAAGAAGGCATTGAAACCGAATGGGAAGAACACAAGAAGGAGTCACCTAGGGTGTCTCTGGAGGCCCCTGAGAGGACAAGTGCAGGAAAAGGAAAACCAACTAGCATGTATGGCCAGCCTCTCCTTCGAGGCCATCCAATGTAATATGCCAGCTAAATTCTATGCTCTTTACCTCAGAGAATAATGGGTGAAATTTCATATTAAAACACTAGCACAAAGGGGCACCATGCCATTTCAGGACTGCATGCAGTTTATTGATCTTTGTGATCAAAGTGCACTAGAGGATAAGGCCAAAATGGTTGAGTTTTACTTGCACAACATGGCCCTCACATACATGAACATTTGGGATCCTAATGCAGAGCTAGGAGATCTACAATTAGTGGCTTTGGAATTATCAATGAACCATGAGAAGTCAAGGGCTACAGAGATGAAAATAATATTGGCTAGAGAGAAAAATGAACCTCTTTTCATCAGAGCTGAACATTCAAATCCCATGGCCCTAATCAGCACCCATAATCTAATTGCAAATGATCCTCAGTTGGCACCTAGATATCTTGCTGCCCAAAAGCAAGCAATTTCACATTTTGAGGATATGTTTAGGCTGCTAAGAGATGATAATATACATGCCTACGAAAGGAGATGGAAAACACTACCACATAGCTTGAAGATCAGAGAATATTACTCCACTCAAAGGTTGAGATGCACTCAATAGGACACCTATGTATAAGCAATAAATGCAAAGGTTAAAGGTCAATTTGATAGGCCTAAAACTCAATCCACCACTACTCCTAGGGATGCTAGAAGGGAGAAAAGAAGAAGAGGAAAAGAGGCAATGGGAAGAAGTAGAAAGGAAACCAGGCTTCTATAAACAAGAAGAAGAGACCACAGCATAAGCAAGGGATGTCAGAGAGGCTACCAGAGCCATGAAGGACATGGACATTTACTAAGTTGCTCAGAGGATGAGAACCACTTTCAGTAGGGTTGTGATGATGAGCCTCATCATTGGGCAATTATATGGGCCTTAATTGGCCTTAATTCACCCCCTAGCTTAGTCAAACCAACTATTCTCACAACTTATTTCATAATTTTGATTATATCTTATTTATGAGATGAGTTAGAGTTGGATATTTTTCTTTGTGGTCTAATGTGCATGTAGTTCAAGAATAAAGGATAAAAGCAAGGAAAAATGTAGGAATAAAGGATAAAAGAAAGGAAATGTGGCAAATACCTTGGTAAAAAATCGAATGGGACAAGGGAGAGGAATTATAGGAGGTAGATCCTCCTCGTTTACTACCCCTCCATTCGTATATTCCTCCATCAGCTCAGAGTGCAAACAACCAAATCATGAGGACTAAAAGATAGTCGATCAAGTGAAAGTAATGGAAACCGGTTTATCTTGAGTGGAGAGCCAAGCCTTCCTAATGGGAAGGAAGTCATTGGAGACTTCAGATGTATAAGTAGAGAGGCTTAGGACCTCAATAGGATTCATATTCTTATTGTAAAACTCTACTTTATTTATGAGCTACAAGACTTGTGATAGTTTGTTATGTAATCCATGGTTTTTATAATAAAGATGAGTTCTATTTTGAGCCAACACTGAGTTAACTCAGAGGGCTGAAGCTCTTGGGTTAGGGACCAATCCGAGTAGCCAAAGCCCATCTTTATTGTACATGTATGCCAGCATATATTTCTAGTTTTGTTCATTTTCTTAGGTAGCTTCCTGGTTTTCTGTTCATTTTCTTAAGTAGTTGCATTTTGATTACAGCAGTATAGCATAGCTTCCTGGTTTTCTATTCATTTTCTTAAGTAGATGCATTCCCATTACATTAGTTTAGAGCAGAGCAGTTATGCATTAGTTTACTTCCATTTGTGTTTTTTTTTAAATTAGCAGATTAGCTAGGAGAAAAAGATCACCATAAGGTTGTCCGTAGGTGTCTCAGCCTCGCCTCCTCCCTCTAGGACCATGACTTGAGGAAGAGACCCTTCAGCAATCCCAAAAACACAGGCTTCTAGTTCTCACATGAGCTTTGGAGTTTGTTGTTTGATGTAGTTACTTTTTTCATTTCATTATCATCGTTTTCCCTCACTCTCGATCCACCCTCACCCTCACTGGTTTTTCTGTCGTTTTCATTTGAAACCTCCTTCAGCACGTTCTTCATGAATCGTTTCCTCACCATCCGATCCACAACAAACCTGACCAATCACTGCCTGATTCATTAGTTTAGCCAATGGCCATCACGCGCAAAGTCTTCCACCTACTTTATTCTCTTTAATCTCCACCGCCAATCTATCTCTTGATCTAACGGCTATCGTGTCACCTCAATACTTTATGCGCCCCAATCTCCACTGTTAATCTGTCTAGCCTAATCTGACAGCTATCACGCAAGCTCACGCAGATTATTTCACGACCATTATTCATCCGAGAGCACGTAAGAAAAGTGGTTTTCCCATGCTACGTGTCACCTAGTTATGCTAATCATGTGAAATTTCAAAATACAACTTACAGCTTTGAGGGCGCGCTAGAAACTTCTTACCGCCTCTGAAAACCCGCTCCATCATTTCCACACGTTTCTTTCGCGATAAGATCTCTGCTATTCATCTACTGATTAACCCTGTTCACTCATACATTCACTTAATTCCTCGTAATAAGATCTTCGTCTTTCATCTTCTTCGTTACCCTGTTCGTCCATCCATTCAATTAATTCCTTGCGATAAGACCTCCATCATTCATCTGCTTCATTACCTTGTTCATTCACCTATTCCCTAAATCACCCGCGATAAGATCTTCGTCGTTCATCCTATTCATTAACCCTTTTCATCCATCTATTCACTTAAGCCCCCTGTGATAAGATCTCTGTCATCCATCTTCTTTTCGTTGATCGATCCAATGATCCCTATGCACTACTACGTCTTTACGTCCTCCTTTCACCAATTTCGATCTCCGACTACTCTTCCACTTGAAAATAGATTTAGTTTAGTTCCTTTGCTTACACCTTAGTATAGTTTAATGCTCTTTACCTCTGCAACTTAGATAGCAGCATTAGGTTAGTGTTGATTTAGCAATTTTGTTTAGCATAGCTATTTAGATGGTTAGTTAGGTTATGGTGTGGTTTATCATTACATGTTGTTTTCTTCGTTACTGCAGTAGAGTAGCTCTCTCTTAGAATAGATTTTCTCTTCTTCCATTAAATAATTAAGCTTCTTTTGACCCTATACAAGTCTAGCTTGGAACCCCTGGGGTCTCTTGCCAGATGAGCAATGACAATAGGCAGGACCTTCACTTTTACTTGTGCATATAGCACTTTCACCTCCAAGTTTGTACAAACCACAGGTTGATAAGTAATGTTGGTAGCCCTAGGGGTTGCAGCATTCTTGTTGCAATACCAAGGCTCATCACCTTTGTCCCTCTAAAATAGGGCTCTTGGCTTGTTCTAAACTTCGCAAACAATGCTTTAACCTCCTACAATGGAATAGAACCCTATGTCCCACAAAACAAATAAATGTGCCACTCAAAACAACTCATGCTTCACAAAAAAACAACTTTTACCTACTCCTGATCTCTACAGCCCTCAAACAGTCATAAAATATGCCAAAAAAAGCCTCCTTCTCCTTTGTTGAGGTCATCCCTGATTTGTGGCCCAAAATAGAAGTGTAATATTATGATTTAATGCTCCTTGGATGTGTTCAAATAGCCTCAATGAACCTCATATTTATATGCCTCTCCTAAGGTTCCAACGCATTGTCCTTGGGGCACATATTACACCCAACCAACCTAAATTTTGTGCCTCAAGCCCATCCAACATACCAATAAAAAATTTCTACCAAACTACATGGCCTCTCTCGGTGTTTTAAGTGGCCCCTTTCTCCTGTAAGGGTTCCCTACATCCTCCAAGTTCCAAGTGTCAAATCTCCTTGTGGTTTCACAACCAAAAGCTTGGATGCAAAGCCTAGACCTTGGGTTCTAATCCCTCAAACCACTTTTGTGGTGCCCATTCCTACAAAGCCCCAAACCCTAGGGCTTGGAGTACCTCCCAAGCTACAAATATCAACAATTTTGTGTGAACAGAGTGTGCCATGTTGAAGTGGTCAAAGGAGTAGTTTGACCTATTCAATCCATAATACCATGGGTCAATACCATGGATTGATTTCCATGGTAAAGAGAGGCCATAATATATGGAGAAAAATAATTGAAACTATGGTTGAACCCATGTGAATGTGAAGAGGTTTAATACTTAGAGAGAATAACAAAAACCTATGAGATTAAGAGAAATGGAGCAAACCAAGTGAAGAAGGGTAAATCGACTGAACTAAGGACATAAGAGTAGATTAATTATAGTGTGAAGTGTGATGAAAGTGTTAAGTGTGAAAAACCAAATACCAGAACATATCATAATGTATATATGAGTTACATTTGAATATCAAGTTGAGCTAAGAGACGGAGAGAGCGTGAGCAGGAGATGAGCAGTGTGATATTTGGGATAGAAAATAGAAGAACATAGAAATGAAATGTGTATTTATGCATAGATCTATGAGTTAAAAAAGAAAGAGAAAATAATTGTTCTGAGTAAATATTTGAGAGAAATGTCAGAGATCAAGGAGTTTAGATGAGTAAAATTAACTAGATTTCCTGTAGATCTAGTTTGAAAATGTGATGAAAAAGACATATGATGGGGAAAATAGATTAGGTCAAAATATCCAAGTGGGAGTGGTGTCTCTAGTAGTTTGGTGCTTGTAAATAAGGGGATAGGTGTCTCTAGTAGGTTGGTGCCTATAAATCATGGGGTAGGTGTCTCCTTCATGTTAACGCTTTTAAATCAAGGGATATGTGTCTCATTCAAGTTGGTGCCTTGTTGTGGCCGCCAACAACCTCCCTCTTTGTTTGATATTAGCAATAACACCAAGCAAATGGGGACCCTTAATAAAAATTCAAACAAACAGTTTTAGGAACATTTTTGTTTTTGATTCCTTAAAACTTTATCGCGACAAAAGAATGAAACATTTTTCTATGAGCATAATAGGCTACGAAGAAGCGATGCGAAATTCATCGCATCGCATTCACTATGAAGCGCTCTTAAATGAAAAACTTAAGAAATCTCCGACGGTCGATGTGCGACGTCGCATATCGCAACATCGCGTAAAGTAGCACACAATGACTAATTTCTGCGATCTGCGATACTGCGATGATCCGATATTGCGATGTCGCGATGCTATAACGCGATCTGCAATCTGCGATGAACGCGAATTTTCCTCGGTGCAGTATTCAAGGAAAGCTGCCCATTAATCAAAATTAAGCACGTGCCTTAAAAAGAAATTAATGATTGTACGCCAAAGTATCCAGGAATGACAACTTTTTGTTTTTCGAAGGGTCAGTTCGCTATGAATGTCATAATTATGCATACATAAGGTTTAAAGCTTTCATGTCAATCTTTATTACCATTACTCTTTTCCTTTGCGTAAACTATAAAATAGGAAATAACATGAAGTAATGTGCAGGAAACATCTAAGGAAAAGGGGAAAGCGCCAATGCTCGGAGAACAGAGAAGAAATCCCTTCAGAAACGGATGCCGCATACGATAGGACCACAGATTCCAGAGTATCACTCAACAGATGCTGATGTCGATAGGTCATCTAAAGCTCTGAATCAAAGACGCACAAAAGCAGCATGATTACAAAAAACCCTGAAGCTTACACACCAGAAAAGCCCGGAATGAAGAATAGAGGCAGTTTTCAATCCAGAGAATTGTTCAGAAAGTAAAGTCTTTGACTCGTCCAGTCGTTCGCAAGGACGAAAACTGAAATAGCAAAAGCAGAATCAGTTTGAGGGAAATTTGAGTTATTACCAAGTATACACGCAGTGAATACACCCAGTCAGAGGAAGATTCTCTAAAATATCTTATAGTTTACCAGAAAGTGGTGTCAGCTCTTGTTACTTCTATTTTTATAGCACACACGAAAGGGGAAGGCAACCATCCTACTCTTCCCAGTCGAATGTTTCATGCTTACAGCACTAAGGAGAAAATACAGAAATAGTTCAGAGTCAGATTTAATTTTTAGAAATAGTTTGCTTTATCAGAAGAACGGTCATTTGAAAACCGGATCCTAAATTTATGTAATTAAGTTAATTAGCTAGCAGTATTTAAACCCTTCTCAGGCATTTAGAGAAGGGTCCAGAGATTTGTCAAAAACTCGTCCTCAGAACATGCACTTTTGCGCCCTCGGAGGTGGTTTTGATGAATGGATGGATCAAGGTTTATTAATGTTTGCATTTGATATCTGCTACTGATGTTGCACTTTTGTACTCTTAGTAGATGTTACAGCAAGGAGAGATAAATCATTGTTGCTTGAAGCTTATGAGTGGAACCAGTCATAAATGGTACTTTTATCTCTTGACCATTTCTGCTTATATTCTTTTAACTGATTTATAGTTTTCAGTTGTTTATATGTTATTGCATGAATGTATGGGTTACCATTTGGCACTTCTGTACGGTGGAGTCATATTTTTTATGTCTGACATATGAATAGCTTATTATGCGATATGTTGTTCACAACTATTTTGCCTAACTTCTTGAATGATTTCTATTCTTATGATAGCTGAATGATCTTTATTACCAGTTATTGTTTGAAATCTCTTTAGATCGCATAATAGAAGATATACATCCCGAGTTAGCATAGATTTGATGTGTTTTTTCTCATTAGATTACGATAACATAGAGTTAGTTTAAAGAATCTGAATTAGATTAGCTTTAAAGTACTCTTAGATCAGCATTATTCAACTCTACACACACACACACACCCCAAATCAGGAAACTGGTCCCATTATCCCCAGTCGGACCCGCTATACCAAACGGATAAGGAGCTACCAACCAAGTTCCGGACCGGGTGGGTATCCCCCTTGTTGTCGACCCAATTTTCGAGGCTTCAACATGCCTATAAATCAAGGGATCAGTGTATCCTTCAAGTTGGTGCATGTAAATAAGTGGATGGGTGTTTCCTTTTCGTTTGTGCTAGTAAATTGATGTAATAGTAGACTGATGCCTACAATGAAATTTAGACAATTAAGTTTTGTGGTTTTCTGACTTTAAGTGTTTCCACGTACATCCTGTGTTATTATGTGATTGATGTGTTGAGTGGTTTTAATTGTTTTATATTCTTAAAATTATAAAATTGGCCATTATATTGGCTCACCCCATATCAATATAACGATAATTCCAAAAATTATGAGATCCATTTATTGGAAAACTCCTTATTGCCAAACATTGGGTTGTACAAAAATTCCATTATCGAAGCAGGTGAGATGAAGAAGCAATTGCTACAACTATTAGAATAGGGTGTCATTCAAATAAGTACCTCACCATGTGAGTCATCCATCATCATTGTTCCAAATAAGGATGGAATTTGGAATATATGTATTAATTAGAGAGAGTTAAACAAATTTACACTCTAAACTTGTACCCCCTGTCAATGATAGATGATCTGTTGGATCAATTGCAACAAGCCAAATGCTTCACCAAACTATACTTAAAGTCAAGATATCACCACGTTTGAATCAAAGAAGAAGATAATTGTAATACTACCTTCTAAATATTGAAATCATTGTATGAGTGGTTAGTTATGTCGTTTGGCTTATGCAATGCACTAGGTATGTTTATGAGTTTAATGAATGATATACTTCACCATTTTACAGATTCATTTTTTATTGTCTTTCTAGATGATATATTAGTATA
Organism: Pinus taeda; assembly: GCA_000404065.3. Taxonomy (NCBI): domain Eukaryota; kingdom Viridiplantae; phylum Streptophyta; class Pinopsida; order Pinales; family Pinaceae; genus Pinus; species Pinus taeda. Next base: position 76,099 of record APFE030629119.1, read on the forward strand.
TAGTGCTACCTAGGAGGAGCATATCTCACATGTAACATAGGTTCTAGCGAAATTAAAGAATCACTAGTTGCTAGCCAATATCAAGAAGTGTGATTTTGCACAACAGTGTTTGGTGTATCTAGGTATTTGATAGGTGGAGAACTAAAGATAGATCCTACCAAGATGGAGGCCATCATTAAGTGGCCAACACCTACTAATGTTTCTGAGGTTAGTAGTTGCATTGGAATGGCACAATACTTGAGGACGTTTATAGCCTCATTTGTAGCAGTAGTAGTGCCACTCCATACCATAAAAATGAGTGGAAATAGTTTTCAATAGGAAAAGGGTTAACATAGAGCCTTTTAGGAGTTAAAGAAGAATATCAGTCAAGCACAATTTAGGGAATTACCAAACTTGTATCAGCCCTTAAAAGTGGAGATAGATGTTAGTGTGTATGATATGGGAGCATTCTTGATGTAGGGGTGAAGGATTTTATGCTACCATTCTAAAGCAATTCATGGGGTAATTCTTAACTACCCTATCTATGACAAGGATATCTATGCCTCGGTGCAAATTCTAAAGAAGTGGAAACACTATTTGATGGAAAAGGAGATAGTGATCCACATGTATCATTAGCCATGGAAGTACTTGTATGGAAAGAATAAGCTATAACAAACTAGGAATTACAAGTAGATGGGATTTCTACAACAATTTCATTTAGGAAGGGCAGAACAAAAACGTTGGATGACATGCTTTAAAGGTCACCAACATCAAATATCATAGATTTGGGAACTCTGATGTGCATGGATCTATTCACCCATAATGCATACAAAGAGGTATATTCAAAGGATGAGGACTTCAAGGAGGTATTTTAGTAGTTTTAGAGCCAGATTCATGTGCATGATGGTCACAACACCATTGCCTACCATCTCCAAGATTTTTCACTGTACAAGTTGGATAATTTATGTGTTCCTAAAGGTAAGTGATTATAGTTGATTAGAGAGGCTCACACCTCAAGGGTTGCAAAGCACTTTGGCATAAGGAAGAAAGTGGCCAACTTGTAGAGGTATGTGTATTGGCCCAAGATGCAAGAACAAGTATCTAAATTCATAAGAGGATTCATTCTTTGTTGTACTAATGCAGTGTACTATTTTTCTAGTATATTTTTATCACTCCTATCAAGGGTTATATATATGATAGGTTGATCCCTTGATTGAGGAATAATGTTTTACATACATAGTTATATTTCCTTTTATGTTTATGTATAACAGATTGGTCACTGGATTGGGGAACAATGTTTTATATAGTTATATTTCCTCTTATTTGTATTAGATGGTTTTGGTTAAGTAAATTGTTATACATATGTTTTTCTGTTGTATCTGATTTATGAAGCAGGTGTATGACATGGAGGATGATCCAAGATTAAGACACATATACCCATGGATTCTCATGGTTATGCGAAATAGATAGTTAATTATGATTTATGTATGATACATGATTTGTGTGATTATATGTGTCTAATATTTTACTAAGTAGGAAGTGGTAGGGTACCTGTTCATCTTCCAACAAGGATGTTCAATTATGAATGACTGTGGAAGTCATTTCTTCAAAACCAAAATGACTTTGGAAGCCATGCACCATTCTGGGTAAAATGTGATTAAGTTAATTTCATTATGAAATTCATTTGATTCCTGTGATCTATGAGATTGTAATGTGTGCAGATCTTTGAACAAGGCCTTACCAGCAAACCATCAAATGGGTAAAAGCCCACAATAATTACCATAAGGAGAACACAAAGTTTCAAAGCATAGTAGATGAGAGGGAATGGAAAATAGGGCATGGAGTCCTAAATCCAAGAAAGATAAAGATGTGGAGTCTTGTATATTTAGGGTGCAGAGTCCTGAATATTTAAAAAGATCAAGTTGTGGAAGCTTGGATCTTTGGAGTAGACCAGGGCATGGAGTCCTCAATCTACTAAGGCACGGAGATGCATGAAATAGGGGTGCGGAATCCCTATTCTCTAGAATAAAAATACCACTCATGGATGAATTTCCTTAAATAAAATTTCATTCTCACAATTCTGGAATGACTTTCTAAAAATAGAAAGACATGTCCAGCATCTCAAGCACGACTTTCCAAACATAGTAAATCACTTTACATAAATTGGTAATCAAGCAGAGTTAAAGAAAAACGAATTAACTTATCATTAATCAATCCTAATAGTTCAATCTTGATTGAATCCTCAATATTATTAATATTATTATTATCTTTTACAAGACTATGATATTATTATTAGAAAGGAATTACAAGTCAATTTTATCTCCTCAATCAATTCACACATCGCTTTCATGGCTCTCATGGATCTCTCTCTCTCTCTCTCTCTCTCTCTCTCTCTTTTAAATAATTCACCATACTCTATTTTATGCACTCATCAAAGAATGGCATATTCCTTTTCACTCATTAAAAATATGTCATAAAATATTCCTCTTAGGGTCTCTTTGATGCATATGTTACACTCTCCTTAACTAAGTGTTACTGGGAATAGTGTCCACTTAGAGCTTCTATTCCCACTAAGATTGGTAGTTATCTTAGAAACAAACAAGTTAAAACTACTTTCGTTTTCCTTTATGAAAAATAGACAAGAGGGGAACAGAGGACACCAACCTTTGTCTTGCGCTTGGTTCCTTGCTCGGTTCCTCTCCTTCTCGATAGATCCTTGCCGCTCCTTCTTTGTCTACAAAGCTTCAGAGAGCACCTGTGGAATCAAAGTAGCATAATACTATCGAAGAACAGAGACCTATATTCATAAAAAACACAGGACCAGATATGTATTAACCACACAAATGCATATGCAATCAAACATACATGAATGTGGAGGAAAACTTGAATAGCTTTATTAATATCAAGAATATCAAGGGGATTACAACCAATTGTTCTGACCCAGCATCATCCTCCAGCAAGAAAGCCCTTCTTCACCTCAAGTAAAGCTTAAATCACCCAACACTATGATATTACACCAGAAAATCAACAACACTTCTCTCCAAGATACAAGATTCCAACCTCCCAACCCCTGAATCTCTGGGATGAGAGATCCATATATAGATATTTGCAAAGGTGTGAATCAGCTCTAGGTTTTTTTATTAGTGTCTTCTCTCTGACAGTTCTTGGTTCCACTTGGAGATTTCATTGATATCTTACTCATCCTTAAGCGAATTCTGGGATGCAAGTGTGATATGAGAAGTTTCTAGAAGATTCCTTGATCATCCACTTAGCAAACTGTCTCCACCACTTGTCTATTCTTGTCCATCGCACCCTGTAGAAGGACTTTTTAGTATAGATCGCACCTCCTGTGTGTATTAGGTGAGATGCATTGCACCCTCTGCACTGGGCATTCAGTATGGTCTAGTTTTGACCAGTTCTGAGCAGTTTTCTGTGGAGAACTTCTGGGAGATGATGTAATCAGCTGACCTTGCTCCTTTAGGTAGTGAAGCAACACTTTTAGGGACTTTGGAGCCCTTAGTTTATGGACATTAATGATTGGGGTTGCAGTTCCCAAAAATGTCTATAACAGTTGCCCCCTAAAGCATGAGGTCGTTAATCTTTTGATGTCGGGTGAAATTCTTTACCATGAGGATCCGAAGTTTTTTCAAGCTGGGAGGCGACCTATAATAAGATACAATACAATACATTA
>APFE030629119.1:80407-102061 GCA_000404065.3 Pinus taeda
TTCTCTTGACCATTTGATTTTCTTGCCTTTTGATTATTCTTTTAAGGCATACCCTCTTTCCATTTTTTAATTTTCATAGTATGTACACAAAATATGGAACCTTTGCAGCCTGCAATGATGAACATATTTGGACCTTCCACTATCAATCATGAAAGATGAAACCTATTGGTATAGGAACCTAATAGAATCCTTTTGTATAAATGTAAGCCTAAAAGGCATAGTCAAGGGTTAGCTGGTTAGTTAGTCAGGTCAAGAGTTAGATAGGTTTGATTGTAAGCCTATGGGTAGGTAGGAAAACATAGGCCACTGATTAGAACATCAAGCTAGAGAGAGAGAGACTCTTATGTAAATACCTATTTATTAATACAAACAACTCGATTTTGAGTTCATGTGTGTGTATTGAGTAATTGAAGGATAAATAGTGTGTGAATTAGAGGTTCTTAATAGTATATGTATGCAGGTGGAGTTCAGGTAGAACAAAGAGAAGAAGGGAGGATGAAGGATCATGTTGGATCGTTGAATCCGATTGAAGGATCAAAGTGAAGTTCAGGAGTGGTAGTGATTGAAGAGTACATAGAGTTAAGCTCAGGAGAGAGTTGTGTGGTAGAACAATGAAAGACCAAAACCTGTTGTGGCCACCAACAACCCCCCTCTTTGTTTGATATTAGCAATAACACCAAGCAAATGGGGACCCTTAATAAAAATTCAAACAAACAGTTTTAGGAACATTTTTGTTTTTGATTCCTTAAAACTTTATCGCGACGAAAGAATGAAACATTTTTCTATGAGCATAATAGACTACGAAGAAGCGATGCGAAATTCATCGCATCGCATTCACTATGAAGCGCTCGTAAATGAAAAACTTAAGAAATCTCCGACGGCCGATGTGCGACGTCGCATATCGCAACATCGCGTAAAGTAACACACAATGACTAATTTCTGCGATCTGCGATACTGCGATGATCCGATATTGCGATGCTATAACACGATCTGCGATCTGCGATGAACGCGAATTTTCCTCGGCGCAATATTCAAGGGAAGCTGCCCATTAATCAAAATTAAGCGCGCACCTTAAAAAGAAATTAATGATTGTATGCCAAAGTATCCAGGAATGACAGATTTTTGTTTTTCGAAGGGTTAGTTCGCTATGAATGTCATAATTATGCATACATAAGATTTAAAGCTTTCATGTCAATCTTTATTACACTCTTTTCCTTTGCATAAACTATAAAACAGGAATTAACATGAAGCAATGTGCAGGAAACATCTAAGGAAAAGGGGAAAGCACCAATGCTCGGAGAACAGGGAAGAAATCCCTTCAGAAACGGATGTCGCATACGATAGGACCACAGATTCCAGAGTATCACTCAACAGATGCTGATGTCGATAGGTCATCTAAAGCTCAGAATCAAAGGCGCACAAAAGCAGCATGATTACAAAAAAACCCTGAAGCTTACACACCAGAAAAGCCCGGAATAAAGAACGGAGGCAGTTTTCGATCCAGAGAATTGTTCAGAGAGTAGAGTCTTTAACTCGTCCAGTCGTTCGCAAGGCCGGAAACCGAAATAGCAAAAGCAGAATCAATTTGAGGGAAATTTGAGTTATTACCAAGTATACACCTAGTCAGAGGAAGATTCTCTAAAATATCTTATAGTTTACCAGAAAGTGGTGCTAGCTCTTGTTACTTCTATTTTTTAGCACACACGAAAGGGGAAAGCAACCAGCCGACTCTTCCCAGTCGAATGTTGCATGCTTACAGCACTAAGGAGCAAATACAGAAATAGTTCAGAGTCAGATTTATTTTTTAGAAATAGTTTGCTTTATCAGAAGGACGGTCATTTGAAAACCGGATCCTAAATTTATGTAATCAAGTTAATTAGCTAGCAGTATTTAAACCCTTCTTAGGCATTTAGAGAATGGTCCAGATATTTGTCAAAAACTCGTCCTCAGAACATGCACTTTTGCACCCTCGGAGGTGGTTTTGATGAATGGATGGATCAAGGTTTATTAATGTTTGCATTTGATATCTGCTACTGATGTTGCACTTTTGTACTCTTAGTAGATGTTACAGCAAGGAGAGATAAATCATTGTTGCTTGAAGCTTATGAGTGGAACCAGTCATAAATGGTACTTTTATCTCTTGACCATTTCTGCTTATATTCTTTTAACTGATTTATAGTTTTCAGTTGTTTATATGTTATTGCATGAATGTATGGGTTACCATTTGGCACTTCTGTACGGTGGAGTCATATTTTTTATGTCTGACATATGAATAGCTTATTATGCGATATGTTGTTCACAACTATTTTGCCTAACTTCTTGAATGATTTCTATTCTTATGATAGCTGAATGATCTTTATTACCAGTTATTGTTTGAAATCTCTTTAGATCGCATAATAGAAGATATACATCCCGAGTTAGCATAGATTTGATGTGTTTTTTCTCATTAGATTACGATAACATAGAGTTAGTTTAAAGAATCTGAATTAGATTAGCTTTAAAGTACTCTTAGATCAGCATTATTCAACTCTACACACACACACACACCCCAAATCAGGAAACTGGTCCCATTATCCCCAGTCGGACCCGCTATACCAAACGGATAAGGAGCTACCAACCAAGTTCCGGACCGGGTGGGTATCCCCCTTGTTGTCGACCCAATTTTCGAGGCTTCAACATGCCTATAAATCAAGGGATCAGTGTATCCTTCAAGTTGGTGCATGTAAATAAGTGGATGGGTGTTTCCTTTTCGTTTGTGCTAGTAAATTGATGTAATAGTAGACTGATGCCTACAATGAAATTTAGACAATTAAGTTTTGTGGTTTTCTGACTTTAAGTGTTTCCACGTACATCCTGTGTTATTATGTGATTGATGTGTTGAGTGGTTTTAATTGTTTTATATTCTTAAAATTATAAAATTGGCCATTATATTGGCTCACCCCATATCAATATAACGATAATTCCAAAAATTATGAGATCCATTTATTGGAAAACTCCTTATTGCCAAACATTGGGTTGTACAAAAATTCCATTATCGAAGCAGGTGAGATGAAGAAGCAATTGCTACAACTATTAGAATAGGGTGTCATTCAAATAAGTACCTCACCATGTGAGTCATCCATCATCATTGTTCCAAATAAGGATGGAATTTGGAATATATGTATTAATTAGAGAGAGTTAAACAAATTTACACTCTAAACTTGTACCCCCTGTCAATGATAGATGATCTGTTGGATCAATTGCAACAAGCCAAATGCTTCACCAAACTATACTTAAAGTCAAGATATCACCACGTTTGAATCAAAGAAGAAGATAATTGTAATACTACCTTCTAAATATTGAAATCATTGTATGAGTGGTTAGTTATGTCGTTTGGCTTATGCAATGCACTAGGTATGTTTATGAGTTTAATGAATGATATACTTCACCATTTTACAGATTCATTTTTTATTGTCTTTCTAGATGATATATTAGTATATAGTGCTACCTAGGAGGAGCATATCTCACATGTAACATAGGTTCTAGCGAAATTAAAGAATCACTAGTTGCTAGCCAATATCAAGAAGTGTGATTTTGCACAACAGTGTTTGGTGTATCTAGGTATTTGATAGGTGGAGAACTAAAGATAGATCCTACCAAGATGGAGGCCATCATTAAGTGGCCAACACCTACTAATGTTTCTGAGGTTAGTAGTTGCATTGGAATGGCACAATACTTGAGGACGTTTATAGCCTCATTTGTAGCAGTAGTAGTGCCACTCCATACCATAAAAATGAGTGGAAATAGTTTTCAATAGGAAAAGGGTTAACATAGAGCCTTTTAGGAGTTAAAGAAGAATATCAGTCAAGCACAATTTAGGGAATTACCAAACTTGTATCAGCCCTTAAAAGTGGAGATAGATGTTAGTGTGTATGATATGGGAGCATTCTTGATGTAGGGGTGAAGGATTTTATGCTACCATTCTAAAGCAATTCATGGGGTAATTCTTAACTACCCTATCTATGACAAGGATATCTATGCCTCGGTGCAAATTCTAAAGAAGTGGAAACACTATTTGATGGAAAAGGAGATAGTGATCCACATGTATCATTAGCCATGGAAGTACTTGTATGGAAAGAATAAGCTATAACAAACTAGGAATTACAAGTAGATGGGATTTCTACAACAATTTCATTTAGGAAGGGCAGAACAAAAACGTTGGATGACATGCTTTAAAGGTCACCAACATCAAATATCATAGATTTGGGAACTCTGATGTGCATGGATCTATTCACCCATAATGCATACAAAGAGGTATATTCAAAGGATGAGGACTTCAAGGAGGTATTTTAGTAGTTTTAGAGCCAGATTCATGTGCATGATGGTCACAACACCATTGCCTACCATCTCCAAGATTTTTCACTGTACAAGTTGGATAATTTATGTGTTCCTAAAGGTAAGTGATTATAGTTGATTAGAGAGGCTCACACCTCAAGGGTTGCAAAGCACTTTGGCATAAGGAAGAAAGTGGCCAACTTGTAGAGGTATGTGTATTGGCCCAAGATGCAAGAACAAGTATCTAAATTCATAAGAGGATTCATTCTTTGTTGTACTAATGCAGTGTACTATTTTTCTAGTATATTTTTATCACTCCTATCAAGGGTTATATATATGATAGGTTGATCCCTTGATTGAGGAATAATGTTTTACATACATAGTTATATTTCCTTTTATGTTTATGTATAACAGATTGGTCACTGGATTGGGGAACAATGTTTTATATAGTTATATTTCCTCTTATTTGTATTAGATGGTTTTGGTTAAGTAAATTGTTATACATATGTTTTTCTGTTGTATCTGATTTATGAAGCAGGTGTATGACATGGAGGATGATCCAAGATTAAGACACATATACCCATGGATTCTCATGGTTATGCGAAATAGATAGTTAATTATGATTTATGTATGATACATGATTTGTGTGATTATATGTGTCTAATATTTTACTAAGTAGGAAGTGGTAGGGTACCTGTTCATCTTCCAACAAGGATGTTCAATTATGAATGACTGTGGAAGTCATTTCTTCAAAACCAAAATGACTTTGGAAGCCATGCACCATTCTGGGTAAAATGTGATTAAGTTAATTTCATTATGAAATTCATTTGATTCCTGTGATCTATGAGATTGTAATGTGTGCAGATCTTTGAACAAGGCCTTACCAGCAAACCATCAAATGGGTAAAAGCCCACAATAATTACCATAAGGAGAACACAAAGTTTCAAAGCATAGTAGATGAGAGGGAATGGAAAATAGGGCATGGAGTCCTAAATCCAAGAAAGATAAAGATGTGGAGTCTTGTATATTTAGGGTGCAGAGTCCTGAATATTTAAAAAGATCAAGTTGTGGAAGCTTGGATCTTTGGAGTAGACCAGGGCATGGAGTCCTCAATCTACTAAGGCACGGAGATGCATGAAATAGGGGTGCGGAATCCCTATTCTCTAGAATAAAAATACCACTCATGGATGAATTTCCTTAAATAAAATTTCATTCTCACAATTCTGGAATGACTTTCTAAAAATAGAAAGACATGTCCAGCATCTCAAGCACGACTTTCCAAACATAGTAAATCACTTTACATAAATTGGTAATCAAGCAGAGTTAAAGAAAAACGAATTAACTTATCATTAATCAATCCTAATAGTTCAATCTTGATTGAATCCTCAATATTATTAATATTATTATTATCTTTTACAAGACTATGATATTATTATTAGAAAGGAATTACAAGTCAATTTTATCTCCTCAATCAATTCACACATCGCTTTCATGGCTCTCATGGATCTCTCTCTCTCTCTCTCTCTCTCTCTCTCTCTTTTAAATAATTCACCATACTCTATTTTATGCACTCATCAAAGAATGGCATATTCCTTTTCACTCATTAAAAATATGTCATAAAATATTCCTCTTAGGGTCTCTTTGATGCATATGTTACACTCTCCTTAACTAAGTGTTACTGGGAATAGTGTCCACTTAGAGCTTCTATTCCCACTAAGATTGGTAGTTATCTTAGAAACAAACAAGTTAAAACTACTTTCGTTTTCCTTTATGAAAAATAGACAAGAGGGGAACAGAGGACACCAACCTTTGTCTTGCGCTTGGTTCCTTGCTCGGTTCCTCTCCTTCTCGATAGATCCTTGCCGCTCCTTCTTTGTCTACAAAGCTTCAGAGAGCACCTGTGGAATCAAAGTAGCATAATACTATCGAAGAACAGAGACCTATATTCATAAAAAACACAGGACCAGATATGTATTAACCACACAAATGCATATGCAATCAAACATACATGAATGTGGAGGAAAACTTGAATAGCTTTATTAATATCAAGAATATCAAGGGGATTACAACCAATTGTTCTGACCCAGCATCATCCTCCAGCAAGAAAGCCCTTCTTCACCTCAAGTAAAGCTTAAATCACCCAACACTATGATATTACACCAGAAAATCAACAACACTTCTCTCCAAGATACAAGATTCCAACCTCCCAACCCCTGAATCTCTGGGATGAGAGATCCATATATAGATATTTGCAAAGGTGTGAATCAGCTCTAGGTTTTTTTATTAGTGTCTTCTCTCTGACAGTTCTTGGTTCCACTTGGAGATTTCATTGATATCTTACTCATCCTTAAGCGAATTCTGGGATGCAAGTGTGATATGAGAAGTTTCTAGAAGATTCCTTGATCATCCACTTAGCAAACTGTCTCCACCACTTGTCTATTCTTGTCCATCGCACCCTGTAGAAGGACTTTTTAGTATAGATCGCACCTCCTGTGTGTATTAGGTGAGATGCATTGCACCCTCTGCACTGGGCATTCAGTATGGTCTAGTTTTGACCAGTTCTGAGCAGTTTTCTGTGGAGAACTTCTGGGAGATGATGTAATCAGCTGACCTTGTTCCTTTAGGTAGTGAAGCAACACTTTTAGGGACTTAGGAGCCCTGAGTTTATGGACATTTATGATTGGGGTTGAAGCGCCCAAAAATGTCTATAACAGTTGCCCCCTAAAGCATGAGGTCGTTAATCTTTTGATGTCGGGTGAAATGCTTTACCATGAGGATCCAAAGTTTTTTTCGAGCTGGGAGGTGACCTGTAATAAGATACAATACAATACATTATATTCATAATATTTTTCTTGATCTAGCTGAGGTGGGCATTCCCATGCTCAGCTTTATAAATTCATTTTCATGTACATAGGACAGACAATCGTCTGTGTGGCAGACTGATGATTCAGACGGAGTCATCATCCTTTGATTTGGATGATCATCTATTCGGCAATGATGTACATTTGATGTCTTTATATTCCTGAATATATCGCAACCTGGCTAGATGAAACTAGATCCGGGGTCTTCAAAACTCGTTCGGTCTTCACTCAGAGTACAATTCGATCCATGTGAAAAATGTTCTAGAGTCAAACATGGAAAGACATTGCCTGATTACTAGCCAATGCTGTAAGTTGTTAATAGGCACGAGAGGGATCAACAATAATGACAATAATCCTCAAGGTACTACAGTACAATTCGCGTGGTGTGAAAAATGGACTTGGCATCGAACACCATGCAAAATCTTCCGGTTGAAGGCCATTGATGTAAACCTATCGCCGAAAGTGAGAAACTTGCCATTGAGGCATGCAAGCTTCAAAGTACTGAAAGGGGTTGTTCCTAGGTCAACTTCTTGGATAATGAGCTGATGTTGACAAGAAGTGACCCGTCGTAGGAGGGCCTTAATGAATCCCACATCTACGACACAGAATAGAGAAAATGATTTTGGAGGTGAAAATGATCTGATGATACAGGGTTCAGGGTGGTGTTCATGAAAAAACGGAGCGTGAATGTATTGCAGCGGATGAGACACAAGTGAATTCTCTGAGTGACTTCTCTTGAACATATCGGCGACACTGACGATGGATTGGTAGCATTAACCCCAAATATGGATGGTGTGACAGACCAATGGTGATATGACCAGTGAACAGAACAACCCAACCCAACTCGAATACGGAGAGAGAGTCTCATGTTCAAGAGCAACTTGCTACCAATAAAGTTTCTTCAATTTTTCTTCCCAATTTTCCCAAGTCATTGCTGACCAGTACCTCTTTATTTTTGTCAAGCTTGAGGAGGATAATATATGCTTGTTCTATAATTCGCCCTTCGGGCGAACCTGTCGCTACGTTTTAACGAGCCTAGCAACAGTGAAACTCGTTCTCATCCATTTGGACAAGTTTGTCGCTATTCGGCTTTAACGAGTTTAACAACAAAGATAACTCGGTCCTTTTCAATTTTAGAGAGTCTGAAAGGGATGGGAAGGAAACTCCAATGATTATTTTTCACCATATAATCCCTTAAGTCCGAAAAAGCGTAAAATAATACGAAAGGGATGAATTTTCGATAGTTTTAACGAGCCGAATAAGACAAGCGCTCAATCATTTTGTGTAATAATCCCTCAAGTCAAAAAAGATTAAAATCTAGAGGAGGGATAGCATTTCTGATAACTTTAATGAGCCGGAGAGGCTAATCGCTCGACAATCTTTTCATATTTTGCGAGTCGGTTGAAAAGAGCTTAAAGGAGACTCATTTTTCGAGGAACAAGTGATGATTTCAGGTAGCAGTTGATTCCAGGTAAGGTTTGGAATTTTCCAATCATGACAATATCACAAGGATGGCTAACAGAATCACTCTTCGCAAATGTTCCTCAAAAAGGGTAAACAATCAAATGGAGGCATAAGATCGGCTAAAACAGAATGGAGGTGATGACGAGAACACGACCAAGGCTCAAAAGCTGATGATAATGCATTCACAATGGTTATTTACTGGGGATCGGTTCATTTTTTAATGAGCATAAACTCTGGGGGAAACATTTTCTCATTTCTTGTGTTTATTTTTTTAATGAGATTGAATTCTGCGTTAAAACTACTCATTGCGGGTTTATTTTTTAACAAGCTTGAACCCTGCGGTAACACTGCTCATGATAAGTTTGCATGCCCCCAGCGTAATAATGAAAATCGAGGTGCATGCCCCCCAAGCTTCATTTCATTCAACTCGGTGGTTGGAATGAAGGTTTACCTTCTATATTTTTGAAAGACTCGATTTGGAAAGGGAGTTGTTTCATTTTTTAATGAGGTTGACACCAGTAAAAAGAACTATCCTCATGGCAACCTTTGATCACAACTCAGATGGGGTTATGAAGGAAAGATCTGGTTCCAATGCCCCCAGTACATAATGTACAACATCACTGAATTGATCATCAGATGATGTAGCTATGGTAGGGCTTGGAGGCAATGCCTCGCGATGATCCACACTATCAAAATGTTCTGAGTTCTTCTTCATTTTTGTTGATGTAGAAGATCTCATGGGACAGGTTTCCATCGTGGCCACTTCTGCCAGCTTACTTGGAGGCGGAAGGGCAAAATTCCCCATTAAGGAAGGGTCTTTTAGGAGGCCTACTCCGATATTTTGAAGTGACTGAGAGCTTCCGTGGATCATCGGAATGCTTCCCATAACTTGTGAATTGTTGGGGAGAAATGTTTGTTGGTCAACGATTGTGATTCCTCCTTGGAAGGGAAATGCAATCTTTCTGAAGTATGTTGACACAACGGTAGCCATAGCATATATCTAGGGCCTTCCCAGTAGGATGTTGTAATCGAGGTTTCAGTCGATAACTTCAACATCAATTTCTACTGTTTTTCCCCTTAGTTCGACTTGCAAGTTACGTAAAATCCCATATGGAGTGTATGTTCACCCACCAAATGCTTTTAACATCATTGACGATTGCAACAAGGGTGGTGAGCCTAAATTTTTCCAGCAACTCATTGACATAATACATGTAGATGCCCCCTCATCAATAATTGTTCGATGAACAGTTTTGTTGACGGCTTTCACTTGAATAATGAAAGCTAGTTGAGCTGGTAACTGAGGGTCATATCCTTTGTGATTAAAGGACACAATTGGAATCCGTTGGGTCAATCCCACCTATTGCTGATAATAAATCCTGCTTTTGGGAAGGGCAATTTTGCAGTACCTCAAGTGTCGACATAGCAGATGGCGAATGGGCCAGGTCTTCTACTATATTATAATTCTGTGCCACTCTGGCACAAGGATTAAACGTCGATTTGTGTACTACTCCCTTTGGTGGCTTTATCGTTAGCTCAGGAATGATGGGTGGCACAACTTCAATCGAAGTTGTTGTCGAACTACTAGGTTGATTTGTAGCCTTGTTGTTCGACATCTGTGGATTTCCATAATATTTATTCCTTGTCGATATCAAAGCATCATTTTTTTGTTTTGAAATGGACAACATAAGCACTCAAGATGGGGAAGCATTGTCGCCAGCAACCAGATTTGTTCCTGGGTTCGGAAACAGATCAGTCAATACTGCTGAGGTTTTTGAATTCTTGAAGAATTTTCTAAGCTCGGCTTTATGTGGACAATCTCTCGTCCTATGATCCTCATCACATATCTGACACCCCACAGGGGGTTTCCTTTTCCCAGAAGGGTTTGCAGATTTTTTAGGAGATGACTCCTCTCCTTCTTTTTCCTTTTCTTTTTCTTCTTGCCCCCTAGTTGCTTCAGTTGTTTGCCCTTGTCGTTCGACATGGCATTAACCTCCAAGGCAAGAAGGTTTTCATTTGCATTTTGACTAGAAACTGTACGGGCTTTCTTTGACGTAGCCTTTATGGTTTTCGTGCTAGTCGTACCTATCACGCCATTGCCATCATGAGAGTCTTTGTTTGATTTAGGAGGGGGAGGAACGGAAAAATCCGGTCTAGGAGCATCAGGGATTTTATCATAGAGCGTGCCAGACTGTGTATAGATCAAGTCTAGATATTGTGCACGAGCAATAACTTGCTCTTCAGTGACGACTCCTCCCTTTGCCACATCTTCTGTAATAGAAGGTAATAATGACTTAATAAACCATTCAGCCAACAGCTGATCAGGAACATATGTTTTTACCATTCTACGACAACGTCACCACTCATGAATATGATCGGATATGTGAGTGGGCGTCGTTTGTTTGAAATTGGTAAGAAGATCTGTTCCCATTTCGTACCTTATGGGTAACTGAAAATGGGTTAAAAAGGTTGTGGCTAGGGTACTAAAGTTTTCAAACGAAACTCTAGGCAATTCAATATACCATTTTGCTGCTGGACCAGTTAACGTTCGTTGAAAAAGGTGAAGCTTGATCGAATCATCGTTGAGAGTGTTTGATGAACACCACAGATGAAAGGTCATCACATGATTCGACGGGTCTTCACCTGGATTTCCATTAAATTTAGCAATATCTTACGGAAGTTTATGTGGAATCGCTGGCCACCAAGGGGCATAAGCAATTGGATCATTCGTCAACCGGTTTAGATCTAGTAATTCTAGAGTTGCTACAAAGGGCAACTGTTGATTCAGGTTAGGTGAAGCATACCCAGGATAAGATGGAATCACCTTAGCAGTGGGTCTTTGCATACCAGCATAATGTATTTGATGCTGGTAACTTTGACAAGGCTGATGGGCATAACCATTATAGTATGGTTGTTGATAACCGCTTTGGAAATGCGGTTGCCCATTACTTACAAAGACTTGTTGCTCAGGTCCCTGATATTGAACCAGCCATGGTTGTTGGACCATCTGCTGCTGTCCAATACTGGATGATTGACCAAGATGAGGAGTCATAGTACCTGTTTGAGCCTGAGTCACTCCAAATAAGGAGGCACTAACCTGAGGTTGTGATTGAATCGCTGAGACGAGAGGTTGTTGTATTGCAACCTGAGAAACTTGGGGTTGACATACAACAGGTAGTGCTTGTACTTGCGATGCAGTCACCATAGTAGGTATAGTGGGAATATTCGACACAGGGTGGACTGGTTTCATTGAATATGCAACCCTTTATTACTGAGGCAGTATTGGTACCCAACCACTGGATGTAATTCCAGTTTGACCTGAACTTTGTTGTAAACTCCCATATGGTTGTTCTCCAGGAGGGAACAATGAAAATGCATATTGCCCCCCATATGGTGGCAATCCAATACTTAAAGGGTAGATTGGCCTTCGAAGACACATTGGATCAATTTGTTGAGTTTCAACATTAGAAATACTAGATGAGAATCCAGATGAAGAAATAGGAACTGACCATGTCGTCGAAATAGTCCCTGATTGGACTCTGGCTTGTTGTTGATAACTTGCCGGGACATATGGTACACCAGCGAACATTGTTGGAGTAGCAGCAGGAGGTACTGCTGCTGCCGCATCAGATGACACAGTCCTAGATGTCGATGGTTGTTCATACATATCTAGTCTATCCAAAATATTTCCTAGCGATTCTACAGGAACTTGCGATGAAGGGAGACTAATTTCTAAAACCAACGAGGGAATAGTGACGTTATTCCGATTAAAATAAATTTTAGATGCTTTGACACAACTTGTTTTTTCAATTTTTAAGAGTCAAGAAAAAACAAAAGATGACTCTAGTCGCCTTCAACTTTTAATGAGCCTAAAGTGACAAGTGCTCAGATGGACCTTTTCCTTTAAGGAGTCTGAAAAGGAACGAAAGAGACTTCTCTAGAAATCTAGGCAGAGGGATTACCAAACCAATCGCAAAATTGAAGAATACTTTTTACGATACGGCAGTCAATCTTCCCAAATGCCGTGTTCAGTGCATTGGGATCGATAGGGCGGTAGACACGGCTTCCTAAGGATAAAGGATATAGCCTATTGTGGTCTCCCAATATATACTCGACGGTATGTGGGAGCACAAGTCTGTACTGGCACTTGTCGTCTCAAAGTGGAGGAATCACCCAACCAACAATGAAAACAACAGTTACTAGGTTTATGACGCCGGAATACATCTCTAGCCTAGACTTCTAGATGTTGTGCGTTAGGTTCCAAAGCTTTTTAGATTCATTAAATTTATTTTATAGTTGATCTTGTTTAAAAATTTTCCTTTCAGGTTCACCACATGATGTGTATACAATTCCTAAAATGTAGTCTAAGATGATAAACAAATGTTTAATCTTCTTTTGGAAATGAAAATCCTAGCTACTAAGGAAAGAAAACTGAGGGTCTTTCAACAAAGAGAACAGAGCACACACTAAATGCACTGTCCTAAATCAAACCAAGTAATCTAAATGCAAATGCACATGCATGTATTTGTTTTCAGCCTTCTTAATGTATGAATGACAAGAAGAACGCTAAATGCAAATCTGAATTATTTTCCAAAGCAACAATACTAACAAATTTCTTTTTCAAAATGAACTGAAGATAAGGACGACACTTTGCGTTTTCGAAATGAAAATTGTTTTCGACACTTGAAAAATTACTAATTCAAATCACATACAAGAGTAACAGTACAATCAACTATCAAGAACAATGGGATTCTCTTCTATGACTCAAAACAACACTTGCGACACTTCCAGATCAAGAAACGACAATCTAATTACGCTACTTCTTTGTAAAAGAGAACTAAAAATGGTGCACAATACATAAAAAACACTTACAGTTCTTTGCACAATGGAGGCAGAATGATGGAAGAGAAGAGGGTTTCCACAGAGATATACTGACCATAGACAACAAAACTCCTGAATAGAACTAAAAAGAGCGAAGAAAAACCAAAGTCTGAAGGTAAAGTTAAACTTCCCTGACCATCGCACCTGTCACACAGGGAATCTAGTATGCAGCGCACCTACTGCACACGTGAAGTGCGATGCATACAGACTACCTTGAAGGGAGGGTGTGATGGTACCAGTGTGAGACTTTTATCCAGTCTTTGATCACAATTTGCATTTCAGTTCAGGGATTTAGGCCGAGTAAGTGATGTTCAGTAAATATAAATCACAGGGGTTGATCTAAGGAGGTTACTAGAGCCACCACTTAGGGCAATTAGAACGTTTGCAGATTCGATTGTTCAATTTATAAACAAAACCCGGAGATAGACTGAAGCAACATTGATCTACTTTGCACTTGCATAGCAAATGTAGTTCGAAGGCTTGCTGGCTTGACTTCAGGCTCCATCTTTAAGTTTATAAAACAAACAAAAAGAGACTAACAAACAATCTATTTGCTCCCCATCGGAGTCGCCATTTTGTTACCGTGAATAGTGTCCACTTAGAGCTATTATTCCCACTAAGACTTGTATCTATCTTAGAACAAACAAGTTAAAACTACTTTCATTTTCCTTTATGAAAAATAGACAAGAGGGGAACAGAGGACACCAACCTTTGTCTTGCGCTTGGTTCCTTGCTCGGTTCCTCTCCTCTCGATAGATCCTTGCCGCTCCTTCTTTGTCTACATAGCATCAAAGAGCACCTGTGGAATCAAAGCAGCATAATACTATCGAACAACAGAGATCTATATTCATAAACAACACAGGATCATATATGTATTAACCACACAAATGCATATACAATCAAACATACACGAATGTGGAGGAAAACTTGAATAGCTTTATTAATATCAAGAATAGCAAGGGGATTACAACCAATTGTTCTGACCCAGCATCATCCTCCAGCAAGAAATCCCTTCTTCACCTCAAGTAAATCTTAGATCACCCAACACTATGATATTACACCAGAAAACTAACAGCACTTCTCTACAAGATACAAGATTCCAGCCTCCCAACCCCTGGATCTCTGGGATGAGAGATCCATATATAGATATTTGCAAAGGTGTGAGTCAGCTCTGGGTTTTTTGATTAGTGTCTTCTCTCTGATAGTTCTTGGTTCCACTTGGAGATTTCATTGATCTCTTACTCATCCTTGAGCGAATTCTGAGAGGCAAGTGTCATATGAGAAGTTTCTAGAAGATTCCTTGATCATCCACTTAGCAAACTATCTCCTCCACTTGTCTATTCTCATCCATCACACCCTGTAGAAGGAATTTTCAGTATGCATCACACCTCCTGTGTGTATTAGGTGAGATGCATCACACCCTTTGCACTGGGCATTCAGTATGGTCTAGTTTTTGACCAGTTCTTAGGGACTTAGGAGCCCTCAGTTTATGGACATTTATGATTGGGGTTACAGTAACCAAAAATGTCTATAACACCAAGGCATGCATACCTCTCCTTAATGTAATAAGTTACACTCCTTCAAATGGAATCCAATGCATGCACATTACTCCTCCTTTATGACAATAATTGGTTGCTCCTCCTATAGATGAGTCTCATGTATTCTCACTTGAGGATTAGGAGGCCAAGAGTGGAAGAGACTTGAGGAAAATAGTGAGAGGGAGAGATATGGAGAGTGGCCAATTGCTTCCATAATAAATCTGAAATTCTTGTTAAAATCCTAAGATCTTTAGCTATTGAGGTTGGCCATGAGTGGTATTGAGAGGAAGTGAAAATTTTCTTCCTTAGTTTGCATTGCAAATCTCTCTACTGTTGTCTTTTGGTACTGCTTGTGAGCTTTTGTAGCTCGGGGGTTCCAGGGGGAGAAGTTCTTCCTGGATATGGTTGGGAGGAAAACCGGGTGGTTAACAATGAGTTGGAAAGGATATCAGAGCTGGAGCATACTCTCATTGGAGCTAGAGCATACTCCCATTTTTGAGTTGTATAAATTCACTACCAGATTTGTTGTTGCTGCCTGGTGGTTTGTCTTGCTGCTTTTTTTTTGTATTTGTGATTTACCTAGTAATCTCTTTTTATGAAATTTGTTTTTTATATAAACATGGAATTATTATTTTAAAGTATCAATGGTTAATACATTTATAGTTTAATAAACTTGTGACTACTTGTTTGATAGTTTAATAGTTAGCAACTTGTTTTGTGACTGCTAACCATTGTTCAAAATTCATGATGGTTGTAGCTACATCGCTGTGAGCTATTTGTAAAAATTCTTAAATATTTATAGTCATTATGTGCCTAATTTTTTGTATATGCAACAATCAAGATGGATGATAGTTCTACTTATGTATTAGGTTCACTTCTTGGCATTACTGACAAAGAAAAAGAAATTATGTAATCTTAGATTCATGTTAGTTAATTTCGGTGAAATCGCTTTAAGGGTTATGGTTGTAAGTGTTTGACAAAATGCCTCAATGGCTGTACATTTCATGCTTGCAAAATTGTTTGACATAATGCTTCAATTGTTGTAGCTAATTACATCTATGAATTGTCTATAAAAATGACTAAGTAAATTTAGGATTTGCAACCAAGGTGTTTTTGGAAATATCTCAAAGAATAAGCATGATGATTCCATTGAAGTAAAAATCCATGGAAGGAAAATTGGTTAGGTGAAATGATGTAATTGTTAGCTCACATATGAATTCATAATAATTGGAAACCAATCCTTTAGAAGTTCAATTATCTTGTTTTTCTTCCCTTTCTTTTACCAAAGAATTCATAGGCATATTATCTAGAACAAAATCAGATTAGTCACTCTTAAACACTCTTAATTGCAATAGAATGAATAATTAGCTTATTGGAAATTTTGGTTTGTAAATATTGATATCATTTATCCCACTAAAGACTCTATCATTTAAATGTGATTTTAAGACTTATGGCTGTAAGTTTTGGATCTTGAGGAACCATGACCTTGTAGCCTTAATGAGAAGTTTAATATTACCATGGGTTAGTTAGTTAGTAGAAATTAATATGTATTGTAAATAATACCAATAAAAATAAAAATAAAAATATAGATATATATAACCTTGCATTAACTTTTACGTCTTAAAAACTTAAACTTAAATCACATTTTGAGTCAACCTTAGTATAATATTGATGGTTGGTAAGGTGGGACCTTACATATGGTATCAAAGTAGGTTAAAACTCTAGGACCTAGGGCTTGCCTACTAATATTTATGTACTTACCTAAATTTTTCCTTGAACAAGTTAAGTAATCATGGTGAGAACATCAATGAGGAGGAAGGAAGTCTCATCTCCACCTCCCCAAGATAAAGAATCTGAGCAAATATCGATTAGGGAAGTAAGGGATATGATGTTATCTTTCCAAAATATGAATGAAGCCTTGATTAGTAGGGTTGGGGGAAATCCTTTAGTGCTTGGTTCTTCATCTCAATTAGAGAGGGAAGAAATACCATCTGGTGGAGATGTACATAGAGAGTTGGAAAAGGTTAAGCTTCCTATCTTTAAGGGTACCACAAAAGGGGAGGTAGCAAAAGCTTGGTTGGAAAATGTGCGCCTATCTTTTGAGTTGCGGAATTATTCTAGCAACCAAAAGGCAAAGTTGGCTATATACCAACTTAAGGAGAATGCACTATTATGGTGGAGGAACTTAGAATCCCAATTGGGATACTCCATGTCTACCTTGACTTGGGAATGATTTGAAGAGGAATTTCGAGTAAAGTACCTTTCTGGTGAATACTTGGAGAGGAAATTGAATGAGTTCCATGATCTTAAGCAAGGAATTAGGACAATCCTTGAATATGAAGCATGATTCATAGAGTTTCTTAGATATGCTACCCATATAAATACTGAAGCCCTCAAGGTAAAAAGTTTTTTATGGATTGAATCCTATTATAAAGGAAAGGGTGCGCAATTTGAGGCCTACTACGTTGCATGAGGTAGTGCAACAAGCAATTATAGTCGAGGAATAATTATTGGGGAGCAAAGGGGGCAATAAAACCCCGAATTTATCATTCCATGGGAAACCTCCTCGAAGGCGAGGCCAATATGTAAGACATAAGTCAGGCGGTTCACATCATTAGGGATTTCAAAAGAATCATACTTTTAAGAACTAAAGAAATAACCCAAGGCAACATCTTCAACAAAGTAATGCTCGCACTTAAGAATCACCTAATAAAAGGGTCAAATTTATGAAAATTGCTCTCACTAATGGATGTTGGACTTGTGGAGGACCTCATTATGAGTGATATTGCCTTGAAAAGAAGACTGAAGCACAATTAGAGTAGGAACAAGCCACTGTTAGAGATATGAGCAGAGGCCATAGGATTCATGCAGTTGTGCAAAATTGCTAGGTCGAGCATCTGTCTATAGTGCTTGAAGCATCAAGTAAGCTAAATGGTATGGTTGTTACTATTTTTATTGATCTTGGTGCAACTAAAATTTTTATTTCTCCTAATGCTTTATTGAAATGTAAATTGGTGGTGATAGAGAAAAATGATTTTGATCAGGTTCAGATGACCTCAGGGTGATCTCAAAAGGTTGAATGCTTAGTGCAAGAGTGCCCTTTAGACTTGGGAGTGTGTGTCACAAATATGAACCTTTATGTGACGCCACTTGGTCACTATGATGTGATAATTGGGATGGAATGGCTTGAAGCCCATTGGTCTGTGCTTAGTTGTCGAAGCAAAACCCTTCATTTTTTGAGTGATGAGGGCCAATCTATTGTTATCCATGGGGAAAGGAGACCTGTTTCTTTAAGAATTATCTCATTCTTGCAGATGAAGAGAAGTCTTAGGAAAATATTTCAAATGTATGCTGTAATGACTTTAAATGAGGGAGAGCTTTCATCCTTTGAACAATATCCTTCCCTTTCAAAATTCGTTGATGTCTTTCTAGAGGAGTTGCCTGGTTTACCTCCAAAGCGGGAGATTGACTTCTCCATAGACCTAAAGCCTGGTACCAAACCTATATCCAAAGCTCCCTACTGAATGTCTATTGTTGAACTTCGTGAGTTGCAAGTGCAACTTCAAGAGTTATTGGACAGGGGTATGATTAGACCTAGTGTTTCACCTTAGGGAGCTCCAGTGATATTTGTAAAGAAGAAGGATGGATCCCTTCGGCTCTATGTTAACTACAGGCAATTGAATTGAGTAATTATTAGAAATCAATATCCTTTGCCTCGCATTGATGATCTATTTGATCAAATGAAGGGAGCCACCATATTCTCCAAGATCGATCTTTGATCTGGATATCATCAGCTCAGACTTAAAGAAGAGGATATTTCCAAAACTACTTTTCGAACTTGTTTTGGTCATTATGAGTTCATGGTTGTTCCTTTGGGGTTATCTAATGCCCCAGGAGTGTTTATGAGTCTGATGAATGGTGTATTTAGGAATTAGTTGGACAAATTTGTACAAGTGTTCCTCGATGACATCCTAATCTATTCAAAGTCCCCAGAAGAGAATGAGCAACACCTAAGATTGGTGTTACAATGCTTAAGAGAAAATAAAATTTATGCAAAAATGTCCAAATTTCCTTTTTCCCAATAAAAAATCCATTATCTTGGACACATTATCTCCAGTGAAGGCATTGTTGTTGACTCAACAAAGATCGATACAATTTCAGAATCGTCAACACCCTGTAATTTGCATGAAGTGTGTAGCTTCATGGGTATGGCAGGATACTATCAGAGATTTGTGGAGGGGTTTTCAAAAATAGCCAGCCCTATCACTTCATTTCTTAGGAAGGGAGTGCGATTTAATTTGAAAAATGAGTGTGAGCAAGCATTTTCCAAGCTCAAACAATGTTTGACTACAACTCCGATACTTAAGGTTCTAAATATGAATAGACCATTCATAGTATGTACCGATGTGTCAAAAGATGGATTGGGTGTGGTATTAAGATGGTAGGGTGATTGCATATGCCTCTAGGAAGTTAAGGACACATGAGGAAAACTATGCAACCCATGATCTAGAATTAGCAGTTATAGTTCGTGCCTTACGACTTTGGCGACATTATCTGGTGGGAAAGAAATTTGAATTGAAAATAGATCACAGAGGTTTGCAACATACATTTACTCAAAGTGATCTAAATTCTGGGCAAAGAAGGTGGTTAGAAATCCTAAGTGAATATGATTTTGACATAACTTACATCAAGGGTACATTGAACAAAGTAGCTGATGCACTCAGTGGAAGACCACAAATATTTTCAGTAATTCTGTTATGAAACCAGCTCCCAAAAAGATAGAAAAGATAGTTGAATGCCTTAGAATTCAACCTCTTCGAGGGGGAAACCTCCTTTACATTACACAAATGAACCATTCTTGGATGATTCAAATGACAAAACCTCCTTTCTATATATTATAGTCTAAGGGGTCACAATATAACCCAGCCGACCTAACAATAATAATCTAAAGCCACAAAAATAACAATAGAGGGATTCTATGGGGAACAGTAATAAAAATATGGGGACAATAGGGGCACAACAATATTAATAAGGGATACAACTACAATAGTAATGGGGTAATCACTAGTATTATAGGGACCTAACATGCCCCTCTCCTTCAAAAAACGTGTTGTCCTCAACGCTTGAGTAGTTTTGGATGCTTCTGTATACAATTCTCATCTTCCCATGTGGAATCTTCAGCGGATAAGTTCTTCCACTTGATGAGATACTCTGAAATTGATCGATTTTGTAGCTGTCGAGTTCTTGTTTCTGTGACTACTTCTGGCTCCAATATAATTTTTCCTTCCTCGTCAGGTTTTGGAAATATTGTTTGAACTGGGAGCTTGTCACCTATAACCTTCTTTAAACATGAAACATGGAAAACTAGGTGCACTTGAGAAGCTACAAGAAGCTCCAATTTGTATGCCATAGTACCAATCTTTTGCAACACCTTGTACAGACCATAATAATTTGGTGACAAATTATTACCCTTCTTAGTTTGCTTGAGGGACATTTGTTTATATGGTTGTAGCTATAGGAATACCAAGTCACCTACATCAAAACTTCTTTCACTACTATGTTGATCTGCCTGTTGTTTCATTCTATTCTGTGCCAACACAAGGTTATCCTTTAAGAGTTGAAGAACTTGTTGTTGATGCTCGATGTGATGTTCCACTGCTTGAACCTTAGAATTTTCTCTTAAATATGATGTGATGGATGGTGGCTTGATATCCATAAAGTGCTATAAATGGGGTCATTTTTGTTGCAGTATGGAAGGAAGTGTTATACCACCATTCAGCTAGAGGCAACCATTTGACCCATTATGTCTGTTTATGAGATACAAAGCAACAGAGATATCCTTCCAAACATTTGTTTACTATCTTCATTTGCCCATCAGATTAAGGATGATAAAATGAGCTATGAGCTAACTGAGTACCAAGACAAGAGAATAATTTTGTCCAAAAATTTCTTGTAAAAATGGGATCTCTGTCACTTACAATAATCTTTGGGTTTCCATGTAGCTTTTGAATTGTTTCCATAAATGCCGTAGAAATTGTATTGGCTTTAAATGGATGTGATAATGCACAAAAAGTGTGCATACTTGGTAAGTCTATCAACTACCACCATGATGAAACTCTTTCCCTCAAACTTGGGTAAACCTGTGATAAAATCCATTGAAACTTCCTCCCAATGTTGGCTTGGAATGGATAAAGGTTGTAATAGACCCGGTGTCTTAATTGTTTCAGCTTTATTTTGTTGGCATACCAAACATTCTGCCACAAAATTTTGAATATCCAATTTAAGGCCATCCCAAAAAAAATCCTTCTTAACCCTGTGGTAAGTTTTTAAAAATCTTGAGTGTCCTCCTAAGGGAGAAGTGTGCAATTCCAGAAGAATCTTTTGTTTGAGTTGCGAATTCTTACAAAGGTATAAGCGATCATTGTACCATAATGAATGATTTTTCCAACTAAATGTATCAGATGTATTGGAATCTTGTTGTAACTTTCGAATAATTTCCCACACTTCTTCGTCATTCTTCCATTCCTCCCTTGCTTCATTTATCCAATCTAGTTGGATAATAGAAATGGTGCACAACAATGCTTCCACATCCTCATCCT
>APFE030629119.1:103332-150362 GCA_000404065.3 Pinus taeda
CATCAAACTTCCTCATATCGATTTTTGGAATATGGTGGGTCTTCGATCCAACATTAGAGTCTATGAAATCATGATTAACATTTCTTTTGTTCTCATCATGAGTTTCCTTTACTACCCTTTCACCATTAGTAAGCATTTCTTGTAGAAACTTTGTCAAATCTATCATCAAATCTTCCATTCCTGTCTTCAAATCTATCTTCAAATCGTTTATCTTAGCTTCTATGTCATTCATCTTAACTTCTACGCCTTTCTTTAAACAATCCATCTGAGCTTCTATGTCTTTCTTTAAACCATCCATCTTAGCTTCTACATCTTTCTTTAAACCATCCATCGTAGATTCTGTTACTTTTTGTGCAAGTGTCACTTGTTGCACTTGGTCTCGTAATTTTGATATATCATGTTGCATTTCTTCCTCTTCTTCATGAGTCATGTTAGAGATTTCAGGTTGCTTACTAGGTGTTTGCATTTTCTTTCCTCGGGCCATCAATTACCGATAATAATGCTTTACTATGCCCTTTGAATTCCTTCAAACTAATTTTTCAAAGCAAGCTTATGCAAAAATTAAAAAAAAAAACTACACACCTTTTTTCACTTTGTAGGAGCTTGATATTGAATCTGATGTATTTTTGTAATTTTGGATTATCCAATTCTGAAATTGCGACCTGCAATAGCCCTCTATGTCCTCTTTCGAATGCCACCAGTCTGATCCAAATTGGATTCTCTAGGGAAGAGTTATGCCAAATCTCTCACAGTGACTTGATTATAGACTAGTTCAGTAGAGCGAACTTGTACGACATTCCACGTCTCACTGTTTCAACCTTTGGCTCTGAAAAATATATACAAGAAACTAAATTTCGTCGTCTTTCTGTACCTTCATACAAAATTTCAATCTGATGCTCAGAGAGAAAGTTATGATGATTTTCCCTAGGTCACCTGTTTGGAATGTAATTTAGGAATCTGCAAAAAGACCAACTTCCTCAGATCATATCTCCGCAAATATAGCGCGAAAAGCTCTGAAATTCGGACCTGAGGTTTAGTGAAATTGCGTCTCAAATGTGTTTTTTTTTTCACTTCTGAAACATCGCAGAAAAAAATCTGTAGCGAAAATACCACGATGACCTATTTGGAGCAACAAAACCCTAGAATCCAAAGCTCTGATACCAAATGTTATGAAACCAACTCCCTAAAAGATAGAAAAGATAGTTGAACACCTTAGAATTCAGCCTCTTTGAGGGGAAAACCTCCTTTACATTACACAAATGAACCATTCTTGTATGATTCAAATGAAAAAACCTCCTTTCTCTATATAGGAGTCTAAGGGGTCACAATATAACCAAGCCAACCTAACAATAATAATATAAAGGCACAAAAATAACAATAGAGGGATTCTATGGGGCACATTAATAACAATAGGGGGACAATAGGGGCACAACAATATTAATAAGGGATACAACTGCAATATTAATGGGGGCATCACTAGTATTATAGGGACCTAACAAATTCCATTGAAGATTCATTTACGGGAGTGCATCTTGAGGGAACAAGATGTAGATGAATGGTGCAAGGAAGTTAAAGTTTCTCTTTATGGGGAGGGGGCTAATAAAAACAAGGTAGAAGGGTATTCTTGTGATGATGACAGTATGGTGAGATTCATACAAAATATTGTAGTTGCAAATCAAGATGGGCTTCGTGAGTTCATTTTGAAAGAATCTCACCGTGCAACATATATGGCTCACTCGGGAGTCCAGAAGATGTATGCTGATTTAAAGCAAATTTTCTTTTGGGCAGGCATGAAGAAGGATGTATCAAATTTTATGGCAAAATGTTTGGAATGTCAGCTAGTTAAAGCAGAATATGGTCATCCAGTAGGATTGTTGCAGCCGCATAACATTCCTAAGTCAAAATGGGAAGCAATATCTATGGATTTTATTG
Organism: Pinus taeda; assembly: GCA_000404065.3. Classification (NCBI taxonomy): domain Eukaryota; kingdom Viridiplantae; phylum Streptophyta; class Pinopsida; order Pinales; family Pinaceae; genus Pinus; species Pinus taeda. Next base: position 105,265 of record APFE030629119.1, read on the forward strand.
TTGAATTACTTGAAACAACCAAAAGGAATAACTCCATTTTGGTGGTGGTAGATAAACTTACTAAGGGTGCCCATTTTATACCCATTAGAGATACTTACAAAGCATATGAAATAGCACAAGTATTTATCAAGGAAGTGGTTAGACTTCATGGTTTTCCTAAGAAAATAATATCAAATAGGGCCTCTATATTTACAGGAAGATTTTGGACTACTTTCCATGGAGCCCTGCAGACACAATTAAATTTCAATACAGCTTATCATGCGGATACTGATGGCCAAACTAAAAGAGTAAATCAAGTGTCAGAGGACATGCTTAGGATGTACACAATGGATCAACAATCTAAATGGGAAGATTATCTTCCTCTAGTGGAGTTTGCTTACAATAATAGTTATCACCGCTCCCTTAGTATGGTACCTTGTGAGTTATTGTATGGAAGACCATGCAGGACACCTTTAAGCTGGGATAGATTAGAGGACAGAATCTTCGTAGGTCCTGAAATTCTTCAAGAAATGGAAGAACAAGTGTGTCATATAAGGCAAAGATTAAAGTAGACACAGGATAGACAAAAGAGCTATGCTGATATGAATAGAGTGGATTGTAGTTTTAAAGAAGGGGAATTTGTTTTTCTTCCAGAAAAATCTCAAAAAAGCTCTATTAGGTTTGGGAAAGGATCTAAGCTCTCTCCTTGATTTGTTGGGCCTTTTGAGATCATCGAAAGGGTTGGACCTGTGGCATATCGTCATTCTTTACCACTAGTCTTTCAATGTATGCATGATGTATTTCATATTTCGGTACTACGTAAGTATGTTCATGATCCTTCTCACATTTTAGATTGGCATCAATTACAAGTAACGAATGAAGGAACTCTTAAGGCAAAGCCAGTTTTCATTTTGGACCGTCACACTTGGCAGCTTAGACGTCGCATGGTGGACCAAGTAAAGGTCCAATGGGACCCATACAGTCCTAGTTCCACCACTTGGGAAGATGCATATTCTATGCATCTTGAGTTTCCTTTTTTATTTAGTTAAACTTCGGGCCAAGTTTACTCCAAGAGGGGGAGTATGTAGTGTCCTATTTTTCTAGTATAGTTTTGTCACTCCTATCAAGGGTTATATATATATGATAGGTTGATCGCTTGATTAAGGAATAATGTTTTACATACATAATTATATTTCCTTTTATGTTTATGTATGACAGATTGATCACTGGATTGGGGAACAATGTTTTATATAGTTATATTTCCTCTTATGTGTGGCATCATTGATTATTTATATTAGATGGTTTTGGTTAAGTAAAATGTTATACATATGTTTTTCTGTTGTATCTGATTTATAAAGTAGGTGTATGACATGGATGGTGATCCAAGATTGAGACACATATACCCATGGATTCTCATGGTTATGTAGAATAGATAGTTAATTATGATTTATCGATGATACATGATTTGTGTTATTATATATGTCTAATATTGTACTAAGCAGGATGTGGTAGGTTTCCTGTTCATTTTCCAACAAGGATTTTCCATTATGAATGACTGAGGAAGTCATTTCTTCGAAACCAAAATGATTGTGGAAGACATGCAACATTCTAGGTAAAATGTGATTAAGTTATTTCATTATGATATTCATTTGATTCCTTTGATCTAGGAGATTGTAATGTGTGCAGGTCTTTGAACAAGGCCTTACCAGTAAACCATCAGATGGGTAAAAGCGAACAATCAGTACCATAAGGAGAAACACAAAGTTTCAATGCATAGTAGATGAGAGGGCATGGAAATTAGAGCGTGGAGTCCTAAATCCAAGAAAGATAAAGACGTGGAGTCTTGTATATTTAGGGCACGAAGTCCTGAATATTTAAAAATATCAAGTTGTGGAAACTTGGATCTTTGGAGTAGATCAGGGCACGAAGTCCTCAATTTACTAAGGCACGGAAATGCATGAAATAGGGGTGTAGAATCCCTATTCTCAAGAATAAAAATACCACTCATGGATGAATTTCCTTAAATAAAATTTCATTCTCACAATTTTGGAATGACTTTCTAAAAATAGAAAGTCATGTCCAGCATCTCAAGCACGACTTTCCAAAAATAGTAAATCACTTTACATAAATTGGTAATCAAGCAGAGTTGAAGAAAAATTAATTAAATTATCATTAATCAATCCTAATAGTTCAATCTTGATTGAATCCTCAATATTATTAATATTAATTATTATCTTTACACGAGGACTATGATATTATTATACAAAGGAATTAACAAGTCAATTTTATCTCCTCAATCAATTCACACATCTCCTCATGACCTATGGATCTCTCTCTCTTTCTTCTCCTCTCTCTCTCTCTCTCTCTCTTTTAAATAATTCATTATACTCTATTTTATGCACTCATCAAAGAATGGCATATTCCTTTTCACTCATTAAAATTATGTCATAAAATATTCCTCTTATGCTCTCTTTAATGCATATGTTACACTCTCCTTAACTAAGGCATGCATACCTCTCCTTAATGGAATAAGTTACACTCCTCTAAATGGAATCCAATGCATGCACATTACTCCTCCTTTATGACAAGAATTGGTTTCTCCTCCTATATATGAGTCTCATGTATTCTCACTTGAGGATTAGGAGGCCAAGAGTGGAAGAGACTTGAGGAAAATAGTGAGAGGGAGAGATTTGGAGAGTAGCCAATTGCTTCCATAATAAATCTGAATTATTGTTAAAGTCCTAAGATCTTTAGCTATTGAGGTTGGCCATGAGTTGTATTGAGAGGAAGTGAAAATTTTCTTCCTTAGTGTGCTTTGCAAATCTCTCTACTATTGTCTTTTGGTACTACTTGTGAGCTTTTGCAGCTTGAGGGTTCCAGGGGGAGAAGTTCTTCCTGGATATGGTTGGGAGGAAAACCAGGTGGTTCACAATGAGTTGGTAAGGATATTGGAGCTGGAGCATACTCCCATTTTTTGAGTTGTATAAATTCATTGCCAAATTTGTTGCTGCTGCCTGGTGGTTTGTCTTGCTGCTTTTTTTTTTGTAGTTGTGATTTACCTGGTAATCTCTTTTTATGAAATCAGTCTATTATATAAACTTTGAATTATTATTTTAAAGTATGAATGGTTAATACATTTATAGTTTAATAAACTTGTGATTGCTTGTTTGATAGTTTAATAGTTAGCAGCTTGTTTTGTGACTGCTAACCGTTGTTCAAAATTCACAATTGTTGTAGCTACATCGGTGTGAGCTATTTGTAAAAATTCTTAAATATTTATAGTCATTATGTGCCTAAATTTTTGTATATGTAGCAATCAAGATGGATGACAGTTCTACTTATGTATTAGTTTCACTTCTTGGCATTACTGACAAAGAAAAAGAAATTATGTAATCTTAGATTCATGTTAGTTAATTTTGGTGAAATCGCTTTAAGGGTTATGGTTGTAAGTGTTTGACAAAATGCCTCAATTGTTGTACATTTCATGCTTGCAAACTATTTGACATAATGCTTCAATGGTTGTAGCTAATTACATCTATGAATTGTCTATAAAAATGACTAAGTAAATTTAGGATTTGCAACCAAGGATTTTTTGGAAATATCTCAAAGAATAAGCATGATGATTCCATTGAAGTAAATATCCATGGAAGGCAAATTGGTTAGGTGAAATGTTGTAATTGCTAGCTCACATATGAATTCATAATAATTGGACACCACTCCTTTAGAAGTTCAATTATCTTGTTTTTCTTCCCTTTCTTTTACCAAAGAATTCGTAGGCATATTATCTAGAACAAAATCAAATTAGTCACACTTAAACACTCTTAATTGCAATAGAATGAACAATTAGCTTATTGGAAATTGTGGCTTGTAATATTATTTATCCCACTAAAGACTCTATCATTTAAATGTGATTTTAAGACTTATGGTTGTAAGTTCTGGATCTTGAGGAACCATGACCCTGTAGCCTTAATGAGAATTTTAATATTACCATGGGTTAGTTAGTTAGTATAAATTAGTATGTATTGTAAATAATACCAATAAAAATAAAAATAAAAATAAAAATATAGATATATATAACCTTGCATTAACTTTTACGTCTTAAAAACTTAAACTTAAATCGCATTTTGAGTCAGCCTTAGTATAATATTGATGGTTGCTAAGGTGGGACCTTACAACCAACAAGCTTAGTAATAGAAAATAGGGTCTATATCATCCTTTACTTGTAACTACTTGTCCGTGGGAAAACATTTCCAAGGAATTTGTGGGAGGTTTACCAAAAACCAAGAAGGGACATAACTATCTATTTGTGGGTAGTTGACAAGTTTAGCAAGATGTGTGTTCTAATTCCCTATAAAAATACCATCGATAGGAAATAAGCAATGGACTTGATCTTTGGACAAATATGGGCACAATTTGGGATACCAAGGAGCATTATTTTAGATAGGGACGCAAGATTTCTCAATGCATTTTCGAATGCATTGCAGGAGAAGATGGACACGAAGTCGAAGAGGTCTACAACATTCCATCCATAGATAGACGGGTAGATAGAAGTATTCAATAGGACTTTGGTGTATCTTTTGGGGGGCTACAATTAGAATCATCTAAATACATAAGAAAAAAACTTGGTATATATACAACACTTCTATAACAAAGTAGTCCACGCTTCTACTGGTAAGTCTTCATTTGAAGCTTGTTTTGATATTTTCAACCTACACCTTTGAGTATTGCATATGGGAAACAAGGAAGATTGAGTGAGGATATTACTGGGGATTCATTAAAGGAAAAAAAATATTGAAAAGATCAGAAAAATCCATCCATAGGTACAGGAGTTGTTGGCATTATGACACAAATTTGGCACTATGACACAAGTGTTGTCCTTGACGGAAACTCACACAAATGACAGATCACATTTTAAGCTCACAGAATGAAGAAAGAGAGGTATACGCAGGTTCTCCATTGACCAAGCCATGTGTACACGTAGGTTCGTAGAGCAAAAGGCGCATATAGCATACACACACACTTTCACGGAAATAAAGATGCGTACATGTTGGAAAACTTAGTTTTGGTCCGTGGTATTTGGTCCATGGTATTTTGATCCATGGTATTGGTCCAAGGTATCTTGTCTGAAGTGTTGACCCCAGGTATTTGGTCCAAGGTATTGATTCTAAGTGGTTTTGGACCATGGTATTGAGTAAGGCCTAAGACTATAAAAGGAGGAGAAGATCAATAGGCAAAGGCACTCATGAATTGAATATCTAATGAAGAGCAAGATCTAGAATACAGGTGATTGGGTTATGGTGCACAACTGGATTTGAATCAAGGATGAACTTGAGTGCTTGATGAAGGATAAGTTCTATTGATGGATCAAGATCTTAAGGCTTGAAGAAAAGTATCTTTGTGTGGTTTTGATCTTTTATTTGAATAACTGGCACATGTTGTAATCTGTAAATATGATGATCTAGGTACAACTGATGTCTGGAATTGTTGTAAAGTTTAAATCATCATTTACAGATCTATACGCAGGTTCACTTTAGCAGAGGCATGTATACACGTTGGTTGTACATATCAAAATAGCGTGTACATAGGTTCGACTTGAGAAGACGGCGTATGTACGCAGGTTTGACAGATTGAAGTAGCTTATACCTCATAAAATATGCTTTAGCTACTTCTATTTGTTGTTGTAGTGTTTTGGGTTTTGGCTTGGGTTCTGGTTATTATTACTATATTCTGGTTACAGCATTCTGAGAAGTGATTGATTGATTCAGTTTTGGTTGGTGCAAAGGAGATTGGTTAATGCAGATAAATTTGATGTTTGATTGATTTTATTGATGGATCAGTCTAAAATTTCTTGAATCTTGGTCCCTGAAAGAAAAGAGAAGGTTGTAGCCTTCTGCAGGTAGAAGCATGTGTACTGGTATAAGACTGCACTAGTACAAAAATTGTAAAAAGAAGTTTCTTATTAAAAGAAGATAGAGACGATTGCAGCAGGTAGTTTTCACCCACATTAGGTTTCCACCTTATATCTTGTGTTCATGTGTGTGTGATTGTCTGTTCTGCTTTACTGCACTTGGTTACTGTTTATATGGTTTTGTTGCATTGATTAAAGGTCAACATATGAAAAATTAACTGAACCATAAGTTTGTAGGATATACGCTAGTTGCCTTAATAAAAGTTGCGTATACACACAAGTTACATTAAATGAAGTAGCATATATGAATCTGAGTATGGAAATGAAATATTATTGACTTGCTAATATTGATTCACCCCCCCTCTCAGTATTATTTCCAACAATTGGAATCTGAGCAGGTCCTTCAAAAGAAGCTTGATCGCTTGAAGGAAGATCTATCATCATGAGTAATTACGAAAGAGAGGGATCCATTAGACCACCAATATTTGATGGGAGAAACTTCATTTATTGGAAGGTAAGAACCACAACCTATCTTCAATCTCTTGGAACAGATGTTTGGGAAATCGTGGAAGGAGGATATACATTTCCATCAGCAATTTCTACAGATATGGCAAGTAAAAAGCAATATGAAACCAATGCCAAGGTTGTCAATACATTATTGGGGATTCTGTCACAATTAGAATTTGTCAAGGTCATGCAGCTCAAAACCGTCAAAGACATATGGGACAAGATCATTCTAAGCTATGAAGGAGACAATCAGGTAAAACGTGCAAAACTACAATCTCTCAGAATTCAATATGAAACTCTCAAAATGTACAATGATGAAAGTATAGCTAATTACTTCCTACGTATATATGAGATTGTTAATTGCATGAAAAACTTGGGTGAAGAGATAAAAGAAGTTACTTTAGTTGAAAGGTTTTAAGATCCTTGTCTACTAAGTTTGAATCAAAAGTTTCTGCCATAAAAGAAAAGCAGGATCTTCAGAGTATTACTATGACACAGCTGCACGGAATCTTAACTGCTTTCTAAATGAGAAAAGGAGGTCCACCAAATATGATAGAAGTTGCATTTAAAGCTTAAAGAAGAGAAGAGCTCAATGAATCAGGACATATTTCAGAAGGAGAGGAAGAAGTAAACTTTGTCAAGAACCTTCAGTGGGGTTCTGGAAGATTCAAACATAAACTACCTTTCAAATGTTTTGCTTGTGGAAGAGTCAGTCATTATGCGGCCAAATGTCCTCATAAATAAAATCTTGATAAAGGTAAGGAATCAGCAAAATGGAATAGAAAACAGAATGTAAGTAAAAAGAGCTACTATACGCATGAAGATAGAGATGGTTTATCAAATAGTGATGAAGATGAAAATAGTAATGACTATAGACTTCTTATGGCTTTTGAAGATGATGATTTCTTGGATGCTTTAGATGAAGATGACCTTTATGAAGAAATCTCTAAACTTAAAATCTATTTAGAAGAAAAGAATATGATTATAGATACTCTAACATTCTAGCTTGCGGAAAGAGAAAAACACAATGAAAAACTAGAATGTGAAATTGTGGGTCTAAGAAAAGATATTGAGAAAACAAATGCTCTCAATCTCATATTTGCTAAAGGATCGGAAACTTTAGATGAAATTATCAAAGTGAAATGCTCTCCTCTGATAAAGACAGGTCTTGGATATACTGAAGAAGCATCTCAAGCACATAAGTCGTCAACCTCCACTAAAAGCTATCTTGATGCAGCAAAGAGAAGTGAACAATTTGACAATCATCAGCAAAGGCATAAAGCAGATCACTAGGTAAATCGGGTTCAATCTACTTCAAGGATGAACATAAGTTACAACTAACCTCAGGTAAATCATACTCAATTTTCTTCAAGAATGAATGTCAATGGAAACTACAATCACCAGGTCAGTAGTTTCGATAATCACAGGAACTTCTTTAATGGCCAATGTTTTTCATGTCATAACTTTGGACACAAAGTTGCTCAATGTGTTGCCTACAAGACCATCATGACTAGAGAAGCAAAAAATCAAAGGAATGTGATAGGGATCATGAAAAGGACCTACAATAACTTTTCACTTCTTGAAAATGAAATAGAATGCTCTATCTGTAACAACTTCAATCATGAAGATTTTGAATGCAGGAGTAAATTTCGGGAAACATCTCAGAAGGAACAAACTTCATTAAGTCCCAAAATATGGAGGAAGAAAGAACCACAAACAGAAAGATGTGCCATAGCCTTGTATGCAGAAGGACAAGAAAATCAGTGGTACATCGATAGTGGATGCTTGAAACACATGACAGGTGATAAAGAAAAACTTCAAGCATACAATGCCTTAGAAAAGGAAAAGAAGGTCTCATTTGTAAATGAAACTCATGTTGTCATAAAAGGTAAAGGTTCTGTTCTCTTAAAGGAAAAGGTTAAAGTTGGGAATGTTATGTATGTTGATGGTCTAAAGCATAACCTATTGAGTGTTAGTCAAATGTGTGATCAAGGAAATGAAGTAGTATTTCGATCAAATGGATATGTTGTTCATAAGCTTGATACAAGAGAAACTGTGATCAAAGGCATAAGAATTCCAAACAACTTATACATACTCAAGGGAGGACAACAACAATGCTATCTAAGAAAAAATGATGAACACTAGTTATGGCACAAAATATTGGGGCATCTAAGATTCCCACAAATAAGGAAAGCTTGCAAATTCCAGGTTGTTTGTGATCTTCCTGATATCAGCATTCCAGAAAATACAATATGAAAATCATGTCAATTTGGTAAGAAAACCAGAGCACATTTCCCTGAGAAGGAAGGATCATCTAGTAAGCCTCTTGAACTTGTTCATACTGATTTATGTGGTCCATCAAGGAAAATGTCACCTCGTGGAGAAGAATACTTTATATTGTTCATTGACGATTTTTCCAGAATGTGTTGGATAGGACTTCTAAAGCATAAAGATGAAGCTTTTGAAAAGTTCAAAGCCTTCAAAGCTTTGGTTGAAAATGAATCAGATCGCAAAATCAAATTCCTCAGATCTGATCAAGGAGGGGAATTTACCTTGGATGAATTCTTCGACTTTTGTGAAGAACATGGAATAAAAAGAGAATTCTCCACCACAAGGACTCAACAAACTGAAGTGGTAGAAAGGATGAACAAAACTGTTCAACAAATGGCTCGTGCCATGCTAGATGAGTCTGGAACTCCTGCAACCTTTTGGGGTGAAGCTGCATTTGCTGCCGTCACTATCCTCAACAAAGCAAACGTTCAGGTAAACAACACTTAAACTCCACATGAACTTTGGTATGGTGAGACTCCTACTGTAAAATACTTCAAAGTTTTTGGAAGCAAATGTTACATCAAAAGGACTGATGAAAAACTTGGCAAGTTTGAACCTAGAGCAGATGAAGGCATTCTCCTTGGTTACTCTTCTTGAAGTAAAGGATATAAGTGTTATAATAAAAGACTTGGGAAAATTATTGAAAGTATTGATGTTGTGGTTGATGAAGCAGGCAAAAATCCAAAGCAGGTAAAAACCGAAGAGTGTGAAGAAGATGAGGATTATCCTTCCACATCAAATCAAACTAATTCTGAAGAAGAAGAAAACAATGAAGCACCAAAAGAATAGATAACGGTAGAAGAAAAGACTCCATCCAGGTATGTTCAAAAAAATCATCCAGAGAGTCAAATTTTGGGACAGAAAGAAGCAGGTGTGCAGACAAGAAGAACTATTACAGAAGCTTCAAGCTATCTAGCATTGATTTCCTCCATCGAACCTCAAAATGTAAATGAAGCAAGCAAAGATGAATGTTGGGTCAAGGCCATGAATGAAGAACTTGAGCAAATTGAAAAGAATAATACTTGGACATTAGTTCCTAGACCTCATGATAAGAATATCATAGGAACCAAATGGATATCTAAAAACAAGCTGAATGAAAATGGTGAAGTTATCAGAAACAAGGCCAAACTTGTTTGTAAAGGATATGCTCAACAAGAAGGTGTAGATTTTGAAGAAACTTTTGCACCTGTTGCTAGACTTGAGCCATAAGAATGTTCCTTGCTCTTTCTAGCTTTCAGAAATTCAAAGTATACCAAATGGATGTAAAATTTGCCTTTCTTAATGGAGACTTAGATGCCGACTCAAAAAGACTCTCTATGGTCTAAAACAAGCTCCAAGAGCCTGGTATTATCGTCTTGACAAATACCTCCATCAACAATGTTTTTTAAAAGGGTCAGCTAATAGCAATCTATATATAAATATTGATAATGATAAATTGCTAATACTTGTTGTGTATGTTGATGATATCATTTTTGGTAGCAATGAAGAAGCCATGAGTCAAAACTTTGCTTTGGAAATGCAGCAAGAATTTGAAATGTCCCTGCTTGGTGAGCTCACATATTTTTTCGACCTACAAGTTCAACAAAATAAAGATGGTATTTTTCTATCACAAACCAAGTATCTCAAGCAGATCTTGAAAAAATACGGCATGGAATATTCTAAACCTGTATGTACCCCCATGGTAAAAGGATGCAGTCTCAGTTCAAATGATGAATCAACAATAGTACATCAACCAACCTACAGATCCATGATTGGCAGTTTTCTTTATCTAACAGGTACACGACCAGACATCATGCATGCAATGGGAATAGTTAGAATATTCCAAGCAAATCCAAAGGAATCACACCTTCAGGCAGCCAAAAGGATCTTCAAATATCTTCAAGGAATTCAGAATTTTGGTTTATGGTATCCTAGGGATACAGATCTTACACTTCATGCATATACAGATGCAGATTGGGCAGTAAGCGTGGATGACAAAAAAAGCACTAGTGGTGGTGCATTCTATATGGGTTCCAGATTAGTGTCTTGGTTCAGCAAGAAACAAAGTTCAATTGCATTATCTACAGCTGAAGCAGAATATGTGGCTACTGCAGAGGGATGAAGCTCTTGGGTTAGGGCCGAACCCTAGCAGCAGAGGTTCCTCTTGTTGTATATATATGCTTAGGTTATCTTCATAGTTAGAGTTAAATTGATTTTGGTGTTGCTAAATTTGCAAGTATTGGTAGATTTAATTAGTTTGCTTCCACTTGTGGATAGTTCTAACAGTAGCATTGTAGTGATAAGAGGATATTCCAAAAATGCTGACAACAAGTGGTTTTCACCTCATTTCAACCTTGCAAGGGTCATGGTTTGAGGAACACTTCTCATACAACCCAAAAGGACATAATTCTTGTTTTTTGTGTAATCTAGGGTTTTCTTGCTAATTAGGTCATTATCATTCAGTTTCATAGATAAGTTTCAATTGGTATTTTTTGATCTCTTAGGTTCTGCACTGATCTCATCTTGCTTTCATATTGGTTTCAAGCACTTCCATGCATGAACTTAGCAAGTAAATGGTGACAGCTCTATTTGTTTCCTCTATTTGAATAAACCCTTCTTGTCTTTGATGAATTTATGTATGAATGCCAAGAATGATGTTTGTTGTTGCAAGAGTTTCTAAATTACATAGAGACCTCATCTCATCAGCCTCAGCGAAGCCATATCCACCCATGATTGCCAAAAGTCACTAAGGTCTCAGTTCGAATTCTAGTCTTATGAGGGAAACTTGCCATCTATGTTGAACAAATCCAACCATCTCGAAGCTTTGGCTTGAGTTTTAAGTAAGTGCCTAACACTCCCATGCCTTATTCCCTCCTTATTCACCTTTTCCAAGCTCCATCCCACCTTCTATACCACTCCCTAAGCTTTTGGCATGTTCCTGTAGTAAAATAGGGGATCGTGTAGGTGAACTAGTACTTGTTGTAGACATCCTATAGGAAAACTTGTGGTAGCCTGTTTTGAGCCCGAATTGAGAAAAATCATCACTAAAAGCCAGGATTAGGTCCCTACTTGCCCTCCAAGCCATCTGAACCATTGTACTCCTTTTCCTTCACACCTGCCTTCCCTACCAAAGAACCAAGCAAGATTAGCATTCTCATGTCTCAAGTAAAAAGATAAAAGGATAAAAAGAAAAAAGTTATTTTATATTTATTCATGCACGCAGCAGATAGTACTTTCTAGATCAGATTTCACACTTAGAATAGTTAAAACCTCACAGATGTTAAAGTAGGGTTCTTTTGAAAGCAAAGTATGTTAACAAGTAGATGGAGGATTTCATGTTATTTTACAATAACTTCTTTCAGTCATTCCTTCATTCAATAGACAACATTGATTTCTGCCAATTAGGGTAAATTTCCCTCTCCAAGTTGGTAATCAAACTTCTTCTAGTCAATAGAAGGCTGGTTTGAGAAACCCTAGTGGTCTATCGCCCAAGCTCAACAATGACAAAGAGTAGACCAATTACATCTATTTGTGTATACAACATTGTCACCTCCAAGTTTGTATGAACCCCGGGCTGATGAAGTAAAGTCGATAGCCCCAGGAGTTGCAACATCATTGCTACAAATACTGGTGCTCGTCACTTTTTGGCATCGTTGCCAGGGAGGTGTCTGAGTAGATGTGATTTCTACTTTCTTTCTTCCTTTTCTTATCTCTTTCACTTTGTAGTTAGTTCCATTCAGTAAATAGTTTCAATCCAGTTTTGTTTTCTTTCAATTATGCAAGTAGAATAAAACTCAAAAAGAATAAACACTCATTTCATGCCTCGTAGGAATAGGGATAAGATAGGAAAATTTCTGCCAAATACACCCACCACTTCAAACAACCAACCTTCCCTCTTCTTCAGTGGTTGTGAGCTAGAGGACCCCTTAGGCGAACAACCAAAGATTTTTGAAGAGCCTGTAGGGGCAGAAGAAGAAACCATTCCAACTAACACAATGGATGAAAATAGAAATGAAAGGGGAGATAGGGAAAGAATTGAGGGTGCTTTTCCCATCAGAGAAACTAATGGAGATGCCAAGATGAAAAACATAAGCCCCTCTGTTCTTCCTCACTTCCATGGCTTAACCTCAGAAGATCTAGATACCTTTTTGTTTGAATTTGTTGTCATATGAAGAACTTATGATTACACCTCTCATGATCAGAAGTTGAAATTATTGCCATCCACTCTCAAGGATGCAGCCCTATGCTGGTTCATGTGTTTACTTAGGGATAATATCACCACTTGGGCTCAGATGCAATAAGCTTTCAACAACGGGTATAGGGACTGCTGCGGGTCCAAAGATACCAAAGAGGAAATTTTTAGAATGACCTTGGGACATGATGAGTCCTTAGAGGATTATGAGGAAAGATTACAGCTCAACTATAAAAGGACTAAGTGCACACTTGATCCTGAGTCACTTAAGTTAGTCCTTCTCAGGGGATCAGGGAAGACCTTCTAGAAACCCTAAACCTGTTTTCAGGAGGGGACTTCTACGAGTTACCCTATGATGATATCAATACAGTTTTCAAGAATCATTATAGGGTAGCTAGAAAGAAGGGTAGGGCTAATCAAGTAATGGCCAACTCATCCTCTTCCAATACATCCATAAAAAAGTAAAATTGGGAACATGTTTGAATACTTTAAGAGTGAAATGTTGTAAACCCTTGCTCTACAAATAGACACTATGCAAATCAAATGGAAGCAGGAGGAAGCTAAGAAAGCATTAGCCATCTTATGCCCTAGATGCACAAGGAGGCACCCTATAAATGAATGTCCATTGAACCTTATAGAAATATTCCTGGTCTATGAGGAAAACCACTCCACAGACAAGTTCCCTTCTTTGCCTGGATTAAAAGTTGTGTATCATGGAACTGAAGGGGTGACTAAACATCTATGCTACATTAGTCAAAGGAGGCCTCATGGACCTCAACCATACCAATAGAGCATGCAAGGGTCATACTACTCATATTACAACCCTAATCAAAACACATCCATTCCCCCTTAGTGCCCCCCAACTCATCCTTCTTGATCTACACCTTCTCCCTGGTCTTTTGCACCTCAATACCATTCCCAATCGGCCAACCAACCATTTCAACAATATTCTCCTCCACAACCTCAGTGGAATGCACCACCCCAGGGGTGGAGGCCCCCATACAACCAAGCTCCAGCTTTATTCCCTTCACCTCCATCTCAACCACAACTCCTACACCTTGCTCCACCTAAACAACCTTCGATGCCTGCCCAACCAAACTCGGACTTAAACAACAGATAGGCATAACAGGTTTATAGTGGAGAATCATTCTACCCTGCCTATGTTGTGGAAATTCATGAAATTAACCTTATTTCTGGGAGAGTGCTCCCGATAACCAACCTCCATCTCCACCTAGGGAGAGTGAGGAGGAAAGAGGGAAAGTGTGCCTAGAATGAATCCACCACCCTTTTCTGAAAGGTTAACCTATCTAGTCCATTACACCCTAGAAGAGACTTAACTTTTGGGTGTTAAAATATCACTTCTCCAAGCTATCAAATATGTCCCCATTTACGACAAGATGATCAAAGAGAAGTGTTTCAAACATCCAGGGAGGTGAAAGAGATACACCCCTACAATTAATGTCATTGGATAACTGTTTGACTTAATGTTGGGGCGGGTAATTTGCCCGAAGTATTTAGATCCTCGGAGCCCTATAGTAGATGTACACATTGATGGCACCATTTTCCCCCATACCTTGATTGATCTTGGGGTTGCCATCAATGTAATGACTAAGGACACTATGCTCAAGTTGAACCTCTAGGGATCATTAAGGAAGACCGTGACAGTCTTGCAGCTTGCAGACCAATCCACAGTAGCCCCTGAAGGGATTGTTGAGGATGTGATGGTCTCCATTGATTCTTGGGAATACACTATGGACTTCTTAGTTCTCCAGCCTAAGACAAAAGTCAATGGTTATCCTCTCATCCTTGGGAGGCCTTGGTTAGCCATGGCCAATGCCTACATAAGCTGCAGGGCTGGAAATATGACCATAAAAAATGGGCATCTATTCAAACAGTTGGTCATGTACCCTACTGCTCAGCCATCCCTAAAACATGACTTACCTTTATGGCTAGAAGAGGAGGAGGAAGATGAAATCTACTCCTCCCAAATCTATACCCTAGAAACTGCCATAGGAGGAGGACCGCATGATGAAGATGAATTGATTGAACACATCATGTCTCCCAACACCATGTCTCTGGAGGAAGTAGTGAAGGAAACCAAGGAAAACCATCGAATTGATCTATGATTTGTTGACTCAAACCCTACTCTTGTTAAGAAAATAGGATTCGGCCCTAAAAGAGCATTAAAAATGAACCCCTCTCTCTGTACACTAAGAAGAAGAGTTATGTAACATGCTAAGAGAGCATTTGGATGCATTTGCTTGGAATTACAAAGAAATGAAGGGAGTGCACCCCTTGGTGTGTACTCACCACATTTACATCAAGGAAGGTTGCAAGCCAGTCTGCCAACCCCAAAGGAGAATGAATCCAATTCTCAAGGACATAGTCAAAGAAGAATTGCAGAAGTTGTTGGATGCAGGATTCATTTACCCTATCTCGGACAGTGAATGGATGTCTCCTCTGGTGTTGGTTCCAAAGAAAAATGGACAGTGGAGGATTTGTGTGGATTACCGAGAGTTGAACAAAGCCACAAAGAAGGACCATTTTCCTCTACCTTTCATTGACCAAGTATTAGATGGTCTGGCAGGAAAGAAGTTCTTCTCTTTCCTAGATGGATTCAACAAGTACAATCAAATCCAGATCAACCTAGAGGACTAGGATAAAACCACCTTTAGTTGTCCTTGGGGTAATTTTTCTTATAGGGTCCTTGCTTTTGGTCTATGCAATGCCCCTGCCACTTTCCAGAGAGCAGTCATGAGTATCTTTGCAGAGCTAGTCCATCATGCAGTAGAAATTTATATGGATGATTTCACACCCTATGGGTGTGATTTCCAGGAAGCTCTCTCTAACAAGGGAAAGGTGTTAAAAAAATGCATTGAAATGAACTTATTCCTTAGTCCCAAAAAATGTGAGTTTTTGATGACTACGGGGATTGTTCTAGGTCTCTCAATATCCCATGAAGGACTACAAGTAGACCCAAATAAGATAGCCATCATCAAAAGAGTCTCGAATCCACAGAAGAAGAGGGATGTCAAAATTTTCTTAGGGTTAGCTAGATACTATAGGAGATTTATAAAAGATTTTAGTGAGTTAACTTCTCCCTTATTTGGGTTATTGGCCAAGGTCTCCGAATTTTTATGGTCAGAAAGCTGCAAAGAGGCCTTAGAAGCCCTAAAGGACAAGTTGACTACTACATCTATTCTCCAAGGCCCAAATTGGGCTCTTCCTTTTCACATTCATGTCGATGCCTCTCACAAAGCTATAGGAGCAACTCTAGGCCAGATAGATGACAAGCTACCTTATGCCATTTACTTAATCAGTAAGAATTTGTTGAAAGCCGAGTTAAACTACACAGTGACTGAAAAAGAACTCCTAGTTGTTGTACATTCATTGAATAAATTTAGACATTACATTACTGTTTACGAGAAATTTGTACATATCGACCATGTTGCAACTAAATACTTGATGAACAAACCTAATGTAAATGCCCATATTATTAGATGGTTACTTTTATTGCAACAATTTGATCTAACTATTATTGATAAGCCTGACAAAGAGAATGTAATTGTAGATTTTTATTCAGATTGATTTTGCCTGTAGGGGAGGAAGGAATGGTTGATGATCAACTACCAGATGAACACTTATTCGCCATTTAAGTTCTCTCTCCATGGTTTGCTGACATAACAAACTTATTGGCATCTACATATTTCCCTCCAAATTTGTCCTCCAAGGAAAAGAGAATAACCATAAGAAAAAGTGCCCCATTCACTTGGATTGGAGGCAATCTCTTCACGCTAGGTCCAAATCAAATTCTGAGAAGATGTGTCAGGGAGGAGGAAGTCTTTGAAATCCTTATGGACTATCATGATGGGCCTTGTGGAGGTCACTTTGCAGCCAAAATAATAGCATTCAAGGTACTACGAGCTGACTATTACTAGCCCACTCTCCACCAAGATGTAAAAAGGTATACTAGCCAGTGTGATCAGTGCCAAAGGATGGGGTAGCCTACCCCAAGGGATGAAATGCTCCTACAACCTCAAGTGACTTTCGAGCCATTTGACAAGTGGGGCATGGATTTCATTGGGCCCATTGACCCTCCATCCAGATAGAAGAAGTACATCATTATGTGCACTGACTACTTAACAAAATGGGATGAAGCCAAAGCTATCAAGGTAGAAACACAAGAAAAGGTGGATGAATTCTTGAGGGAGAATGTGTTTTATAAGTTTGGATTGTAGAGAGTCTGTTGTAGGTTAACCCAATAATGCAATATAAATCAAAGCATAATACTATAACCTACTTCTACTATCAATTTGTGGAAGCTTAAAGATCTAGATGAACAATATAACCAGAAGAAGAAGAATCAATGGCACAATACACATGAAAATACTTTGGGGAAATCCTCAGATAAAAACCCCACACTATTGTATTATCATACATGGTGGTAATACATAGGAATTATACAAAGCCTTAGCTCTCACAAGTAGCCAACTCTCAGTACAATCCTCACAAATGCTCACAGGCAATCTTGGCATCTCTCCAGCCTTCCTCTCTGCCTTCCAAGCTCCTATTTCCTTGCGTTGTTCCTTGTGGATGATTATCCCATTACCAAGTGGAAAATCAAGCCTTCAAAACTGCGCAATCCTGAAGGATGAATCCTTGACTACATGCATGAGTTTTCTCCATGAGAAAACACATTCAACTGAGAGTACACTATCCTTGAACATTAATCTCAACTGGGTCTTTCTCAGAATAGACATGCATGAGTTTCTGATGAGGGAATGTTCAATTAACTGGAGTAGCACTAATTGAGTGCATTAATGCATCAATTGACTGTTAACTCACTATTAGTTCCTTAAATAATTTGGAACTAATTTAAATGGACTTAACTTAGTAAACTGAGTTAACAAATTACAACTCAATCTTATCTCCTTAATTTAAGAGATAACTCGTGCATGACTTCAGAAAGACTTCTAACTTTAATTTCTCCAACTAATTAATTTAAAATAAATTAATTAATTATTTCCAAGTAGTTGTTAAGACTGAATTCGATTTTAATTCACAATTTAATTCAAGGACACATTAAATTGGAATATTCTTACTGCCATATTTCAACATGGATACACTAGAGAGTTGGTCACTCATCAAGGCAGTCAATTTACATCTCACATGACTGAAAATCTCTTCGGCTAGCATAAGATCAAGCACATAAAATCCACTTCTTACCACCCACAAGCTAATGGGCAAGTGGCAGTAACCAATCGAGCATTGGAAGGCATTCTGACCAAGGTGATTAGCAGCAAAAGAAAGGATTGGGTAGACAAATTGGTGGAGGCCACCTAGGCCTACAATACTACTTGGAAAACCACCACTAGCTTCACTCCTTATGAGCTGGCCTATGGGAAGAAAGCCCTGTTGTCTATTGAATTTGAATACAACACCTTAAGGATGGCAGCACAGCTGGATCTCTATGTCACAAGGACACAACAAGAAAGCTTTCTCCAACTGAATGGGCTAGATGAATTAAGGATGCAGGTCCTCCTGCACACATAAGTGACTCAAGTACAAAGGAAAATTTGGCATGACAGAAATATCAAGGACAAATTGTTTCAAGAAGGTGACTAGGCCTTGTTGTTTGACTCCCGGTACAAAGATTTTAAAAGCAAGTGAATGACCAGATGGTCAGGACCATATGTGATATAAAAGTGCCATGACAATGGTGATGTTCAGATCAGAACCATCGATGCAAAAGGTATCCCTTTGCTTGTCAATGGGTGCAGGTTAAAGGTCCACAAGAAGCCCTTATCAAAGCAAGAATTCATCAGTAGCATCAACAAGGCAGTGATGGTGATTGGAGAAGTCTCATCTTCAACCTCACCAAGTTCTTAGAAAAAAAAAAAAAAAAAAAGAAAAAAAAAAAATAAAGGGACCTAGGTGAAAACCTCCATGAGGCACCTAATTCCAATTGGGTTGAAAACCTCTTGAGGCAACCCAATAGTATTAAAAAAAAAAGATCTTTGGTTGAAAACCTTTTGTGAGCCACCCAGGGCAGGCAACAAGCATGAAAAACTCCTTCGAGGCAACCTATTTGTCTTTAAAAAAAAAAAAAGAGAAGCAAAAAAATAAAATTAAAATTAAAAATGAAAAAAAAGAGAGAAAAATATACAAAAATAACAATTATGTTTTTGAAGGTTTGTAAGAAGATGATGTGCAAAGGCTACAAAGGACAACAAGCCCTACCGCAAACCATGCTTTCCTTCATCCATCTCATCTCCTCCATAGTCCCCATGTTCTTCCATCCATACTCAACTCTAGATTCCAATTCCAAGCAATTTTTTGTTTTCTACAGGATTCCCTATAATACTACAGGAGTTTCCTATAGGTCAAGTCCAATGGCAAAATGGTGACACAAACCTATTTTGGGTTATGAAAAGAGCCATTGGCCTCACCATATCTCAACTAACACCCTCCATGACCATGTCACAACTATATCCATCAAAGAATTCAAGTTAATAAAAAAAAAAAAAAGGAGATACATGCCACATTAGCATACCACATCCTCCACTTATTCCAATACCCATTCAACTTCAGAAGCAGAGAATAGATGCAAAAGTTCAAGAAAAAGGCAGCTACAGGACATCCTGTAGGAATTCCTGTAGCAGCCTATTCTACAAAAAAGACCACAACAACTCCAATCCACCTTGAGCACAAGGATCACAGTGATGAGGAAGCTCCTCCAGAGCTCAACAACAACAACAACCAGCACCCATACATCATCAAGGGAGCAACTCATCAATAAAAGAAGAAGAAGAAAACACAGTTAAAGTATATGCAACTAGGTCAAAGAACAATGAATTTACAACACTCCCCAACATGCATCAGCAAAGCAAAGTACCAACATGTATGTCATCTCACCAATACTCCCTCATAGGTACAAATATGATTAAACTATAAGAATGAGGCAGGAAGTTGATTTTATAAGTGAAGGTGGCCAGTTAAATTGGCCACCCTTGGTCAGATAACGAGAAGAGAAAGGGTTGGTCAACTCCACACGTGGCAAGGTCGCATAAAAAAAAGAGGGGAATGAATAAAAAAAAGTGGTTAAGTTACTGAGAATAGAAGTGGGAGATGATTACGAGGAAATTTGATATGATGAACTTGTAGTGGGACCAACGGTCCAAAAGAAGGTATTCGTACTCGGCTAGCTAACACATCACTCGACGAAATCATCCACAAATATAAATAATTGTTGACTCCCATGCGAAGTATTAGTTATTTCGAAAATCTCAAGGCAAAGGCAACTTCGAGGAGTAATTAAAAGAAAAATGTATTCTCGACATCCCTATAGTGGCAACCTATAGGAAACAGTCAACATCTGCAACAAACATAAGCACCTACTGGAAAGCTACAGGACACAGGGAGAATTACCACACAGAGTTTCAAGTAGACACCGAGGGCAATCAATTCAAGGGTTCTCATCACTAGAGTGTAGAAAAGGAAGGTAGGTGTCATACCTTTTGCGTTTGTCATCTAAAAATAAGAAATCCTCCTTTATTTTGAGTATTTGCTATACGCATAAAGGTAGAGAAAATTTTGTGAAGGTTAGTGAAGGATAAAGTCTGAAACCTCATCACCTACTGGAGTTCTTAAACTATAGCCACCCAAACCTCACTCAAACAAGAATTGCCAGAAAATATGATAGGAGGTATCAACAAAAGGGAGCCCACCAACACAGCCAGAATACAACAACATCCTCCTGTGGTAGAAATATTTACAAGGCATTAATGGATGGGGTTCTTTGAGCTAGAGAATTTGCAATGTCACTCATACCTCTCACTAGAGCCAGTGCCACTACTGTAGTGAAGGGTTTTTCAGTAGCAATTATCCTTGAGAGTATTAGCAGGATAACTACACTCCCCCTAGGGTTCCAATGGAGAAAAGAGGACAAGACTAACAACACACTTGCAAAGATTTTTTTTCTTAGAAGAAGAAGAACCAATCAAAGACAAAAATGGGGTTAGAAGTGAAAGCATTCCATATCCTTGGAATGAGGTAAGTTACCACATCATCAAGTACATTTCCTGTCAAGGTAGATACATTGTAGTGTATGGGTACCACTTTAGACTCCTCCATGAGCTAAGATTTGGAGAAGAGACATCTCCTCATAACAGACTTAGTGTACCTTGTTTTCTGTTACAATCAATAATAGACATGAGCATCAAGGTACAAGAAGGAAAACATCAACAACTAGCACATCATGGGTTGATCAAACTCATCCTGGAAGATGCTCTACACAATTTAAGAATCCCTATTGCATGGTCAACATTTGCAGACATGCAGGAAGAAGGAGAAATTTGAGTGACTGAGTATGATAGAAGCCCTACTGGTAGTGAGGGAGAAGAAGAAACAGAGGATAAAAAAGGAGAAGAAACAGAGGATGAGAAAGAATAAGAAACAGAGGATGAAGAAGAAGAATAAGAAAAAGAGGGTGAAAAAGAGGACGAAGTACAGGAGGATGAACAAAACTATGAAAAACATAGCAGTGAAGAAAAAGAATCACCAAGGGTGTCTCCAGAGCCTACAAAGAAGGAGGCAGCAGATGCTCTAACTACCCTAAGTACACCTGTCAAATCAAAGGGAAAGAGACAGAGGAA
This sequence comes from Pinus taeda, assembly GCA_000404065.3. NCBI lineage: Eukaryota > Viridiplantae > Streptophyta > Pinopsida > Pinales > Pinaceae > Pinus > Pinus taeda. The sequence continues at coordinate 126,815 of APFE030629119.1, forward strand.
AACTCCACTTTACTTTAGAACAAGGAAGAGCACCAAGATTAAACAAGGGATACCTCAAACCCCTACCAAAACTCCAATTGTCATAGAGGACTCACCAAAACAACAAGAGAAAGTAGTTCCTCTAGGGAATAAGGAAGGAGAAGGAACATCAAAACAATATTCTCCCAAGTCACCAATCACCTATGTTAGGAGACCTGTCACCAGGTCAACCTCAGTAAAAGGGAAAGGTCTCCTATAGGAAACCCAGTCACACCTACAGGAAGCAGAAACGATCATATAGGAAACCCTATCATAGCTACAGGAAACACACAAAAAAGATAAGGGAAGGCTGCAAGGGAAAAGGGAAGGAAAATAAGAAGGAATTACTCAACAAAAACTAGAGGAAGAGGCCCAAGAGCTGAAAGATCCTAGTCCACAGCCAAACCTCAACTCCTAGTACATAAAATTTTCCATTCCTCTATTCTTTGAACTTGAAAAAGAGATAGAAAGGACACATAGGTGGATGCAAATTGCTAAATCAAAAGGGGTGGAGGATGTAGGCCACATGGAAGAGAAGCTCCAAGAAATGGGCAGAGAATTAAGTAGCATAAGGGATAGGGAATCAATGATGAAATCTCAATTAGAGGTTGAGAACACATGGCTAAGACAACAGTTACAAGAAAAGGAAGGCCAATATGAAACTATGGAAAGTTTATCCATGGAGGCAATTCAATGCAGGATGCAAGCAAAGTCATATGCCTTATACCTCAGAGAGTAATGGCTACAGTTTCAGATAAAAACCCTCGCATAAAGAGGAATTATGCATTTCCAAGACTACATGCAATTCATTGACCTTTGTGATCAAAGCACCCTGGAGGATAGAGCAAAGATATTAGAGTTCTACCTACACAATTTAATTCTGACAAATTTAAATGTGTGGGACCCAAATCCAAAGCTAGGGGACTTACAACTAATGGCCTTGTCATCCTGGATGAGTCATGAGGAAGCCATAGCTATAGAAAGGAAAAGGGTATTGGCAAGAGAAGAAGCAGAACCCCTTTTCATCATAACAAAACAGTCTAAGCCAATGGTTGTCATCAGCGCTCACAACCTCATTGCAAATGATCCCAAGCTTGCACCACAATACCTGGTTGTACAAGAACAATCAGTCACTCATTTTGAATACATGCTAATATTTTTGGGAGATGAGAGCCAACAAGCCCGCCAAAGGAGATGGAACACCTTACCTTACAACCTAAAGATCAAAGAATATCATTCTCCTGATAGAATGAGGGATGCATTAGAGAGAGTCCCAATGTACAAGCAAACATTACAGAGACTCAAAGTCAACTAGATTGGATTGAAACTCAACCCACCATTGCTTTTAGGTATGTTAGAGGAGAGAAAGGAAGAAGAATAAAGAAAGAAATGGGAAGAAATAAAGAGGAATGCAAGGTCTTATCCACAAGAAGAGGAGACTACAACAGAAGCCTGGGATCTTAGGGGGGCCACCAAAGTAATGAAAGACATGGACATAGATTGAGTTTCTCAGAGGATGAGCAAAATTTTCAGTAGGGGGTTGATGATGAGGCCCATCAATGGGTAAATTATATGGACCTTAATGCACCTCCAGCTTACTAAAATCAACTTTTCTCATCATTCTTTACATGTTTTAAGTATGTTCTTCTTAATGAGGAGAGTAAAGATGAGATGTCATGTCTGGTAGTCTAATGTGCATTGATTGTAGGTTTTGGAGCAAATTTTGGCTAATTAAAGTGCAAGAACTCGAATGGAGACAAGAAAGAGGGATTCTAGGAGACATGATCTCCCTACTTAACTCCTCACTCCCTCGAATATTGCTCAATCAAATCTCATCAACTCAGAGTTGCCAGCAGTCGAGTCATGAATTTCATTGGCAACCAAGCTAGTAACAGTTGAAGACCAGTTGATCTCGAGATTGGATCCAAGCCTCCCTAAATTTAAGGAAGTTGTTGGTAACTTCAGTTGTATAAATCAAGAGGCCTAGGGCCTCATTAGGATTCAAATTTTTTGTTCAAGATAGCTAAGCAATTTTTGAGTTGAAGCATTGTAACCAAGCACTCTTATGTATTTCGGATTTCTTTAATGAAAATGAGCTGCATTCCCTTGATCCAGCACTGAGTTGACTCAGAGGGTTGATGCTCTTGGGTTAGGGCCCAAACCTAGCAACAAAGGTTCCTCTTGTTGTATATGTATGCTTAAGTTATCTTCATAGTTAGAGTTAAACTGATTTTGGTGTTGTAAATGTGCAAGTATTGGTAGATTTAATTAGTTTGCTTCCATTTGTGGATAGTTCTAATAGTAGCATTGTAGTGATAAGATTGTTAGCGCAAGGAGTTACTCCTAGACTGCAAAAGGAGTAAGCCTTACACATCATGATTCCATTTCAAAAATTAAAAGGGTTTTTTGAGTGGTGGGATGGCTTCTGAAGGAGTTTTGAAATGATTGTGTTCCTCTTTAACTTTCATGCATTTGGCAAGCTGTGGAAAGCATAAATTGCGTGGTTGAGTGAGTACTATAGGGGAGCAAAGGAAAGAGAACAAGTATCTGATAAATATCCTAAGAAAACTGAGTATCTTAAGACAATCACTTCAACTACATAAATGACCTTGTAACAAACTATATTTCTTGGAAAGGAAAATAACAGTGAGAAAATAAAAAAATGTATAAAGTATTTCACAAATCCTTTGTGAAACATTCACTAACAATTTCTAATTGAACTGATATTATGATTTATAGAAGATTGGATAGTAGATAAGTCATCATTAGATCCTCTTAATGATTTCTCACTCATACTACACAAGCTGCTGTAATTTATCATTTAAAAGATTAAAACATGCTTGACAAGAGAGACAACAACTAGAAAGTAAAAACATATATAAAGTTTCTCACAAATCCTTTGTGAAACCTTCACTAACAAGTTTTACTTGAACATATATTACAATTTACAAAAAACTGGATAGTAGATAAGTCATCATCAGATCCTCTTAATGATTCTCACTCATACTATACTAGCTACTGCAAATTTATAATTCAAAAAATTGGAACAAGGAAATAGACAAACCACACATTAGATATAACTTGAGTCACAAAATCCTCCAACATGAAGTGCAAAAAAAGCTATTTTATTAAGCCGAGTCTTCAAGTGAACCAAAATCCAACCCTGAAATGATATTTACAAAAGATATAGAGAGAGAGAGAGAGAGGCACCAACTCCAACTCTCCTAAATTGGTGGGTTCCACTATTTCCTTGTTACATAGGTGTCTTTTAGACATTAAGATAATCTCCCATAGAATTGCAACAGAAAATACAGGTGTAGATGAGAAGAAGAGGAAGAATGACACTTGGCTATTGGAAAAATTGACCTGCTACCCCTTTTGCTGTTGATTTTTCTCTTTATGGCCTTGACTATTAAATGACCATATGGATTCATCTAATACAACCTTCAACAACCTCATAACTATCTCATATCCATCGTTTTCCTTATCCATATTGTTATGGGTTGTTGTCTTTCCAAAACTGGCCCGAAGGTTTTCTACTGACAGTTGTATATTTCTGTTAGAACATGTGCTTCCAGAAATTCAGGTAATACCTATAATAGCAAAAAAAAAAAGGAAACACTTCCATGATTTTCGGTAGGATAACATTTTCACTTGAAAATTTTAACAGAAAATACTTCGAAACACCTGTATATGCTTGGATAATCTGAGCTTTAATCTTCATATTCAAAACTTTGACTTGATATGCAAAAAGGTATTCTTTTAAAGGAAAATTACCCTTTCATTCCATGCGAGCTGCAACCTCTGCAAGCTTATCCAAGTTTGTTTTATTTTTGGCAGCAGATTTTGATTTTGTGATTTTGGTTGTGTCTTCTTTGATGATGGTCCCTTTCTTTTATGCTTCTTTCTGGATCTTTCTTCTTTCGGAAGGCTCTGATGGCTGGTCCATGGGAGCTTTACCTCTTTGCTTCTTCAAAGATCTTTTGATCTCTACAATTGAAGGATCCTCAGTCTGCAACTATGTATGTTGTTCATCTATGACTATTACTTTAGTCAGTAAAATAGGATTATTTAGGGCTTTTGATTTCAGTCTGCATTTGTTTATTTCCCTAGTATGCTTCTTCCTAGCTCCAACAACTCGTTTTATTTATTTTTTCTTGTTTTTACCGGTCATTTTATACCTTGCTTCTCTCAGCAATTCCTCATCAGAATCAATAGGTTGGTTTTCTTGTTGTTGTTCATGGGCTTCCAGAATTTCAGGAAACACCTGCGTTTTAGATTTCTCTTCATTTGCACGTTTTCTTCTCCGAATTATTATGTAAACCTTAGGAAAAGGTCTAACAAGAGGAACCATTTTCATGCTTTTTGTTTTCTGGGCAGAAAAGCTTTCACCTTGTTCCTTTTTCTTTTCAGATTCAGCAACTAAAGGCTTCTCTTTGTTGCTTTTGGTACCTTTGCTTATACTTTCCTTCTTTGCCTTTCTTTTGGAACTTCCTTCAGCTGATGTAGTTGATTTCCTTTCTATTTGAACCCGTGTTGAAGAAGATTTAGCAGTTTCTTGGGGTTTTGGTGCAGGTTGGCCTTCCCTGTAAAACAAGAAATGTTCCCAAGTTTGGTTTCTCTTTTTCAGTTCTTCTTCAACCAGAACCTTGATAATTGCCTGATGATATAGGTTGTATTCTGATATTTCTTGGTGTGTTTGAATTCTGGCTGCCATTTTGGTTAGGCTCTTCAATATGAAATAGGGAAGATTCTGAATCCTCATACCTACAAAATGAAAAAGAAACCTCATATGGTAAAGAAATACTATTGTATACCTTCTCTCACAAGTGAGAAAAATCTTAACCAGTTTAACTGTTTCTTCCCATTCCTTCTTAAGATAATTGTTGGGAATTCCTTTGGCCCAGTTAGGATCTCTATATTCATCTCTAATAAAAGTATTGAGATCTCCTCCTGTAATGATTTGTCCCTTAAACCACTTTTCTCCTTCATGGGGAAGGTTAAAAGCTTTTGCAATTATCTGTTCTGAAACCTGCAATTTGAAACCAAAGATGGTAGCTTCCTGTCCATTGAAAGTTTGAGAAAACTCTTGGGCTACACCTTGATGTGAGCCTCCTAACCTGGTGCAGAGTGGATACTAGCCTGCCTGAATAAATAATCTTCTAACAATTGGATTAGCGTCAACTACCTCAACTCCTTGAGGTTTGATTCTCTTAAGCTTTCCACCTTTCCTAGACTTTTATGCCATGGATATCTGCTTGCTTGTTATGAAGAATAGGTGTCAAAGTATGGAAGATTACCCAACAAATGTTGCAATTAGCTTGAATTAGGCTTCCTAAAAAACTAGGATGTGTTCTTAACCACCTCAATCATAGTCTCCTTTGCTGCACTTCAGAAATTCGAAATGGTGAAATTTCCTCCATTTTCGAATATTTGAGATAAAGTTTTGGTTCAATCTCCTATGCATATGATCCTTCATGATTACATGAGATTTCATGTCATAATAGACAACATGTAATAGTAATGATGAAGTCGAGTTTCTTTGGAGAGTCCAGCTAATCTGCTAGAGGCGGTTGTACGAGATCTTCTTCAAATCTGGCAATTTTCCTACTTTAATTCGCACTCGCTGGAAATTTCGGTAGCATATTACATGGAACAGAAAGAATGGTCGTCGGAATTTAAAACTATGAACAAGACTGACGCTGCAGACATGTTTTAACCTTGGCAACAAGGGTTTATTTACTATCAGTGGGGTAAGCAACGACTAGCTATGGTTGTGACTGATACCTAGCTAATACGATCAACCAAATCGATTAACCACTACCACTTGACTTGACTTAAAGCTTGTGACCTATCCAATCACAAAATCTCATGATTTGGATTAATCATTTCGCCATTATGTTACGTGGACAATCGAAAGCGGTTGCATTCTCGTCTTTATTTTATTTTTTTAAACGGGAGACGCTACCGGAAATTCCGGTAGCATTAAAAAAACAAACAAACAAACAAACAAACAAACAAAAAAAACAAAAACAAAAAACAAAAAACAAAAAAACAACGAAACAAAACATAACAACAAAAAATACAAAAAAACAAAACAAAAAAAACAAAAACAAAAATGAAACAAAAACAAAAACAAAAAGAAACAGGAACCAAAAGACTGTCCGAAAAACAAGGAAGATTGCCTAAACAACAAAATCGGGTGCCACCAGAAATTCTGGTAGCGTTTTAATTTTTTTTGAAATTTACAAAATTAATCCTAAAAAAATAAAAAAATAAAAACCTACTCATGACTTAGCCTAGAATTGTGTTAACAAAGACAATATTCTAAAAAGTCTGCCAGGAAGTGGTTTTCACCTCATTTCTCCCTTGTAGGGATCATGGTTTGAGGAACACTTCTCATACAACCCAAAAAGATAGAATTCTTACTTTTTGTGTAATCTAGGGTTTTCTTGCTAATTAGGTCATTATCTTTCAGTTTAGTAAATAAGTTGCAATTGGTATTTTCTAATCTCTTAGGTTCCACACTGATCTCATCTCGCTTTCATATTGGTTTCAAGCACTTCCATGCATGAAATTATCCAGTAAATGGTGACAACTCTACTTTTTTCCTCTATTTGAATAAACCCTTCTTGTCTTTGATGAATTTATGTATGACTGTCAAGAATGATGTTTATTGTTGCAGGAGTTTCTAAATTACAGTGAGACCTCATCTCATCAGCCTCAGCCAAGCCATATCCACCCATGATTTCCAAAAGTCACTAAGGTCTCAATTTGAATTCTTGTCTTATGAGGGAAACTTTCCATCTTCGTTGAGCAAATCCAACCATCTCAAAGCTTTGGCTTGAGTTCTAAGTAAGTGCCTACCACTCCCATGCCCTATTCCCTACTTATTCACATTTTCCAAGCTCCATCAAACCTTCTAGACTACTCCCTAAACTTTCAGTCTGTTCATGTAGTAAAACAGGGGATCTTGTAGGTGAACTAGTATTTCCTGTAGACATCCTGTAGGAAAACCTGTAGCAGCTTGTTTTGAGCTTGAATTTAGAAAAATCATCACTAAAAGTTAGGATTAGGTCCCTACTTGCCCTCCAAGCCATCTGAACCATGGTACTCCTTTTCCTTCACACCTTATTCCCTTGCCAAAGAACCAAGAAAGATTAGCATTCTCATGTTTCAAGCAAAAATATAAAAAGAGAAAAGTTAGTTTATATTTATTCATGCACATAGCAGATAGTACTTTCTAGATCAGATTTCATGCGTAGAATAGTTAAAACCTCGCAGGTGTTAGAGTAGGGTTCTTTTGCAAGCAAAGTATGATAGCAAGTAGATAGAGGATTTCATGTTATTTTGCAAGCATTTCTTTCATTCTTTCCTTCATGCAATAGACAACATTTCTTTTCTTCCAATTAGGGTAAATTTCCCTTCTCCAAGTTGGTAACCAGACTTCTTCTAGTCAATAAAAGGTTGGTTTGAGAACCCTAGTGGTATATTGCCCCAGATAAGCAGTGACAAAGAGTAGACCAATTACATCTATTTGTGTATACAACACTGTCACCTCCAAGTTTGTATGAACCCTGGGTTGATGAAGTAAAGTCAGTAGCCCCATGAGTTGCAACATCCTTGCTGCAATACTAGTGCTTATTACTTATATTGTTGCACTTCGTGATACAACACCATGTCTCTACACCATCTCATGTTATGATGTTGATGTATGGCCATACCTCCCACCAACCACTGCGAAACTCTGATATACATTGCATCTATGTTGCTACTGACACTTCCATACTGCTACCAACACTGCATCTGCGCTGCAACTCCCTCTCATCTATTGTTGTTGCAACTAAAAAACAACCAAAATATTGAATCAATTGTGATTAATTTGATGCATCTATCTCCCTAGTCTCTTACTACTACTAGCATCTACACTGTCAGTGAATAACATAAGCTACTGCTGACTCTACATTGTACCAACTCTGCACTGTGCTCCCCAACATGTAACTGCTACTAGTCTCTACAATTGTCACTCGGGCATTTGACTGCATCAACTGCCACTGATCCATCCTCCTAATGAATATTATGGGCTCTCGGAGCCAGGTAATTATCCATGAGGTGGACTCCTCAAGAATCCTTCCCATCTCTACAACTTTGGGACTCGGATCTTCTCATATTGGTGTTGCTACCTCTGTTGATGCTTTCGCATTATAGTTGCAATTACTGCAATAATGAGTCTGATTTCTCAGATCCTAAAGCACTAGCTTCCATAAGGTTTCGTCCCCTGAAGCTACACTCCCTCTAAGTCAATCTCCCTATGGGAAATCTCTTTGCTTCCTCCTAACAACTCGCACTATCCTCCAACATTTGAAACTAAACTGCGAAGTTTGCCCCCTGGGAATCTCCTAGCTGGAAATGCACCTGCATACTGCAACTGGGCAAGTCCCACTGCCTGCATCACTACATCTCTATCTGCAACTGTCTCTCAGGTACTGACTGCAACTAGATTTGAAATTGTCTAATGACATATTGCATTTGTTGACACTGAATCTATACTATGACATTGCGGGCCCTTGTAGCAAAGGTTATGGTCCTGCTCCAACAACTAGAAACTGATCTACTTGATCTCCTTGCTGCCTTTGCACTGGACCCTGCCCATCTGGCACACTAGAGTCTCATACTCCTCCTCCACCTGGATCTGGTGTCCCATTATATCCTTTTAAGCTTAGTCCTTGGATGGGGCCTTTCTTTTCTTTACAACTCGCACTAGACAACTCACACTTCCTCCGACATCTACCTCTAACAAATGGAAGTCGATCTGCTGCCCATATAAGCATTCTGGCTAACTCGCATGGCCTCCATTAGCAATCTCGTACGACCATCCCTGCATAGTTGCAAAATTTAGAAACTCAAAACTAGAGAAATAAACCTCAAAAATATCCCTCTTTCCTGCTACTCACACTCCCTTATGGAGTGAGAATATCTACCCACAACTACTGCCAGTCTGCAACTAGAAAAATTATATATCTAAATCTCAAGATCCCCTAAGAGAATTTTTCCCTCTATGTGTGCTCTTCTCTCTTCCACCACGATGCTAGCTCTGCTCTAGCAAAGTACTGCAAAAACCACTTTGTCTAGCTAGATATTCCCAATGAAAGTAGTGAGCTCATCCCTCTGCCTTTGGAATCACTTGATCTCGAGAGAATGAATTGTTTTTCCCTTACTCAGAAAAATTGAACCCTCACAAATAACTCGGCCTCTTGGCAGAATGACTGTGTTGCCCTTGCGAATTTCAGCTTGTTGCCCTTGCTGAGTAGTGAAATTCATTTCCTTCATTTTCCTTCTGAACTCTCCACCTAATCAATTGCACTCTGATACCATGTGAAAATTCCAAACTGGAACCCTATTGCAACAACTGATATTATTTCTCCTAATTGTTGATTAATTAGCAATTTATTTGCTATGACTAATATCGAAATAAATACACTACAACCTTCACAAATAAAATTCTGCAGAAAAATAGAACATTTGAAGCTGGGAAATGCTAGCACACAAATAGAATTAACATGACTATTTTTGGGCAAAAGTTCCTAGAAAAACCCAACTTGGGAAAAACGGTGCAACAAATGAGGGTTTTATTATTACGTAGCAATGAGAAAATTTGAGTAGAACTGGATATCAAAATCTGGCAATCTTATAGAGAAACAAATTGGCAAAGATCTAGTGAGGAATTTTCCTCACCCCACAAGCAAACTCCTGGCATGACTTGCCTTCAAAATTTGGCCCTTTGACCCTCTACGTAGCTTGTTGCTCGTCTAGCCTCAAACTAGTCTATGATGAAATCGTTTTTCCTACTGCTAATTGGAAAGATGCTTCTTTGGCCCTCTATGACTCCTTCTCGACCTATGGAACTAAAGACCTCTCTCTCTTTTTATGAATCAAACTTTCCTTTAGAGTTTGTTGCACTGCCCAGTGTCAGCCTCTCTGTGGCTCTTCTACCTCTCTACAAATGCACTCGTTGGATTTGGAATGCCTCCTCCAACCTCACTGTCTCTTCCCCTCTCTCACTACTTTGATCTTTAGCTCTCTCTCTAGCAACTGACTATTGCTACTCTGGAAATCTATCTGCTCATAAATAGAACTGCTCAAGTGTATCCTTCATCACCACATCGACCTCCCCTTATAATCCTTTGTTGGAGCACCAACATCCAAGATTAAAACATAATCGATGGCTAGGATCATCTCTGTATCGATCTGTGTGTGTTTCTAAATGATTCTCACATTGACTTAATTAATGCTAATTAATTAACCATATTCCCTAGTTTAGACTTAGGAAATATTTAAAAACTGGTTAATAATATAATTAAGTCATTTCTATGCGGGATTTCCAGAAACAATTTCTAGGCTTTGGAGATCTCATGTATTCTAGCCTCTTCGCCAATTTTTGTGGCTAGAACACACCTTATTCTACAAAAACTAACTATGCATTCTTTTTTAAAACTCGAGACATAAAGGATGTTATTAAGATGTAACTTTTCTCAACTTTCTAGCTCCAATGATGTAGATCCAAGGCCCTTAACTGCATAGTTGTTGTTGTCTCCAAGCTCCATTGTATGGGGTGATGATCCCTTTGATAGAGTATGAAGTTGTCCACTTTCTCCTGTCATGTGTCTTAAACCTCCACTATCAATAATTCAAGCATTGTCTCGTTTAGTGTACCTATAAGTGCAACCAAGAATCCTTCATGCTTGACTGTTCTAGATAGTTTGTAGATGATCCTTCTAATGAAGCTTCTTGCAGTTTTCAATAGATTGAGACCCATTTTCAAATAGTTTGCCATTGAGAGGGTGAACCTTTCTTCCAAGATGTTTTTTCTTCCTTCAAATGATAACCAACAAAAATGATCTTCAAATAGTCTTTCCTTTAGTTTAGCTCTAATACCATGTTGAGAAATCAATGCATGTAGATATCGGGTTTTGATTCATCTTTTCTTGATAATTAATTGTGATTTATGTTACCTTCTTTTACTCCTTTATTATGTTATGTTTCATGAAGCAATTATCAAATTACAAATGTATGAAGATCACAGGAACAAGGAACACAAAGTATAGGCAATCAGCCACGACAAAACCCTATCTAGGGGAAAACCAAGTCAAACTCTTCCACTAGTAGATTCAAATCACTATGAGACAATCCAAGACCCTGTTTGACCTAGACAGAGACCTCCTCTAATCACCAAGTCAACTCTTCCTTGAAGTATATGTATTTTGCCAAAGTCTCCAAGTGTCATTTTCCCAGGTGCAACTTCAATCCAAGATTTCAGACTTGCGACTACTTCAAAATTTAGGCCTCCATCTACTCGTCCAAAAACCCTAGAAGAATTCTCACATGTGAGAAGGAGATACCCAAAACTTTGATTTTGTCTTTCCCAACTTCTTTCTTCATTCTCCTTACTCTTTGCTCTTCTTTTCTTTTGTTAGAGTTGCAAATCGAAATTGTGAGTGAATTGATGCCAAATAGGTTGAATTCAACTTCTATTTATACTTCTTCTGTTGGATCGAATAGCCCTAATTCAAGCCGACTTCATCAAGGCAAGGCCGACTTGGTGTGGAGGTGACAAATGACATTTTTGACTAAAAAAATAATTCGTTTTACTCAATATAAAAGCCCAAGAAGAGTCTAATAAATGTGAACATGACTCTCTTGACTCTTGACAAAACCTAAAAGCCTTCAATGTAGGCTTTGATCTAGAAAATAAATAAAAGAGAATGAAACCCATGCTTCAAAGTTATTTTTCCTTTACAATAAAATTTATTTTTCTTTTCTTTTGACAAATACAATTATGAAGATCAACACTAGTTATATTCTTCAATACTTTGACCTTGCCATATCTCTTATAGGTGACATATGGGTGGTCATTAGTGTTCATCAACAAGTGTTATAAACTGCCCTTCAAACTACACAATTGTCTAAGACCATGCTCTAATATCACTGTAAGATACCCCCTTGGAATATCTCGAAATCCACACTAAAATTTCTAAGCTTGTTTTAGTTTGTCACTGAGGTATTTCGTCAAATAGTTTGCATGTGTGATTGTAGGTGCATTCTTTTTATTTTATATTTGAAACAAGTAAACACAATGCCAAATGTATACCAAAGATCCTTCAAAACAACATTATACAATTTACATTAAACCCAAAAATGTACATACCACAAAGAGACACTTACAACAATAATATACTCCTATTTCCTACTCTAGAAATAACTCAAAAAAGCGCCAACAATATAGGATTTCCTTCGAGATGAATGACAATATAGATTCAACCCCAAATTTACTATGCATAACCCATAACTGTCACCATATGCACAACAACCAAATCAACTCAAAACCAAGGGAACTTGGCCTCAAGAAAGTGACAGAACTCAACCTCCACATAGTGAGCAATTTGCCCCACCCTATTGGGATACTTAACCTCCACAAGAAAACTAAAAAATAAACCTTAATATCATTGAACGCCTTTATGAATGTTAACAATCAACTTGACTAGAAAAGTGACACTTGACCCCTCAATAATGCCTCTGAAATATAAACAACTAAACCTGCCTTAAATGTGCATAAATGTAAGGACTATCGGCTAGTAAATAAGAGAGACTTCAACCAACCAATAATAGTAGATAAATTTGACCTAAAATTCTAGCAAGAAAACAATGATAACTCGACCCAAATATAGCTCAGAAATTGGCTCCCTTATTTATCAAACTCAACCTCCTAGTATCAGTTGATCTCCTTAGGTAATGGCTTTACAAAATAGGAATAAACTAGATCCGTTGTAGAGAATAGAGAATACCAAAGGTCATGTTATAAAATCAACTGATAGCACCTTTAAACTTACTCCATCTTTTCCACTGCCTGCTTCTTCATCGACAATGCAGTGCAATGTTGAATCTCGAGTGATTTTGCTCCACTACTAACTATAGTGTGTAGTTTCAACACTAAAACCAACAACCACAATAAAGGTTTCCAAAAACCTTAGTCTCATTCTCAAGAGCCGCTCCAAAATCTATTTCTCAAGTGATCAAATGCAAGAATGAGGAGAGACTCCTCGTTTCCTTTTTTTTATAACTCACTTGACCCTTTTTGTCACCTTTGTACCTTTTATTTTAATAAAGTCACTTTAGTGGGTTTTCTCACATTATAATTTAAAAGTGATTTTTCGTTAGCATATGACCCATGTCCCCTTTTTTCCACTTTATCTTTTATAGGGTGTTCTCCTAGGTGAATTGTGTTCCCATGATTGATTTTCTTGTCCTAACTTACACGAACTTAATTAGGATAACATAATCTTCTCCTTATGTCTCCTAAGTGGATGGGGACATTTTGGCGCTTGCAAAAGGGAAATCAACATTTTTTTCCAAATGGACACAGAGGCACATTCTTCAACATAGAGAAGGTTTAGTGTTAGGGTTCACACAACACTAAATCTGAAAGCTACTTCTGCTTGACAATGATGGTGCAGAGGATCATTATCTCAGGCCAAAATTATCTCTGAAACTATTTCTACAGGTATAGCTGACACAGTTCACAGTTCTAACATCTCAGAAAATGGGCACGAGAACATCTCTTTAAAAATTTCAGGCATAATATTAAGAAAGTATCATAACTCCTTTGACATAATGCAGACAAATACACAAAGGAACAACAAACTAAGTTGAAGTGAGGAGACCACAAACCCAGATTAAGTGCCACAAAATTATGACTCACAAATAATCAAACATGGCAGGAATACACTCGCTTTGATACCATGTTAAACTCACACTAATCTGATAGGAAGAAGTAAGATAAACTCATGTGATGCATATTATTCATAAAGATGTACATATTAATACATATGTATCGACCCTTGGTTTCATATTTCAAGAGGTCTCTTGCACTTCCGTCACTATTGGATTTCTTACATGGAAACCCTTATAGATTAGGCGTCCAACACAACTTGTGTTCGCTGATAGCAACCAATGATGACATTCCTTCTTGTTGGTTTGACCACTGAGGTATGATAGGTTTTTCCCATTGTGTTATACACACACACACACACACACACACACACACGCACATAACAAGAAAAATACACATAGTGATATGTTTTTTTTGTTTTTGTTTTTGTTTTTGTTTTTTTGTTTTTTTGTTTTTTTGTTTTTTTGTTTTGTTTTTCTGTTTTTTGTTTTTTGTTTTTTTTCAAACATAAAAATGGTGTAATGCCCTTTGAGATAAATCTCAATCCTCTCTCATGGATTACCATTAGAAATATTTTATCTATGAAAGTTAAATACTGAAAGTTCTATTCTAAAATATACATACCCATCAATGTAATTAAAATAGAAATTAAAGTATTTTATTTGTGGTCCACTGTTGGCTTATAGGGGTCTGACCCAAGTTCGGAAGAGTTATTTAGCCAAACAAATCCCGAAGCTACCGGCCCTTTTGACAACAGCGCAAAGAGCGCGGACTGAGGTCTTACTCAAGGCAGTAGGGGAGGGTGCTGGAACCAGCTTTCTGCACCCTTGGGATGTCTAGATGTAGTCTGGAGGTTTCGCACACCGTTCTGTAGCGTCGCACTTCTCTGCTTCCGCGCAGATCCAGACCAAGGCTACTTCTTGATACTAATTACTTAATGAGTTATTATAGATCAGATCTACTTATGGTAGTCTTTACGCAAACATTTAATCAAGATAATCAGTGCGCACAGTTAAAAGAGATACAAATTTGCATTAACCCATAACATTAGCATGCATCTAGATTCAACATAAATATAACCATAAATCAATCAGATCCACAATAGTTCAGCTTTGACACAATAATTTGGAAACAACTTATCTTTATTCAACTTCTTTCGTTAATACAACTAGATCTATCCTGCGCACTCAGCTGCAGGGGTCCACACACACAACTGCGGACTCTACCAGGCCTCTGCACACACAGCTGTAGAGCCTCTATCTACCACTCAATACCCTCGACTCGGACTTACATACGTGCATATAACCTTCACAGACCCATAGCACTACAAATCATTCCTTTCCAAAAAAACTGTCTTCTACCCTTAGAGCCCCGCTCTATTTATACATTCCCATGGTCCACAGACCATGGGTAGGCCAACTAACTCCCCATTATTCTATATTATTTCTTAGGCGGAAAACCCTTTGGCTCGATCTTCTATATTTTGCGCTCTACATATTTCGTAGTTCTACAATAGTTTTATCCTAACTTATAGGCTCTCAGCCCCAAGACTGTTACGCGGTACCTCCGCTACCCAACAGTCCCCCAACACAATCATCGTGACTCGTCCCGAGTCACTCGTTGGTGAAGCGAGATGCGCGACCTTGGCTTCGCGGTTCACCTCCCTTTGAGTGACGCTCTTCATCCTGCTTCTCCTTCGCTGTCTCCTGCAACGCTTCGTCTAGCTCCTGCTTCATTGTTTCTACCAAGTCTCGCAATTGAAAATGCTCATTCTGCTATGATCGGTTAACATAGAACACCCCCTCATAAGATTTTATCTCTAGTGGGGGAGCCGCATACAGGACCTCCTCGTACCACCGCAGCCACTTCCTACCTTCGTATCTTCTCTTCGCACTATCTGCTGCAACTTGTGTTGCGACTTTACAAGACCCTGGTTGTTGTCCACGAGATCCCAATCCTCAAGGTACATTAGAGACGACTTATTAACTATACTTCTACCAATGGTCTCCATCTTTCCATCCTTTCTCTTTTCTGTTGTGGTTTGTCGGCCCGCCCAAGGGCGAGGCTGTGGCATCCGTACCAGTTATGCTTCGTGTTTACCATTTTTCGATACATCCCCTACCATCAATGTTGAACTCTATGCGGTGCCCGCAATTGTCAACAACATGTTCTTTAGAGAGCCCTGCATCTCTATTGGCCATATTACCACCCTCGGGCTTACTCCTTTTGCATAGATAATGAAGAGTTCCATAGCGGTTGGGTGCCACAATGGCTTGCGATTCTCAGAAGCGTAGCTCGCACGGTGGATGTCTCCCTGTGATTTAAAAGCGTTTCGAATTTCAAATTTGCTGGCTCCTGCATGTTCAGTTGCCCTCATGTTAAACCCGTGGCAGATCGTTCCATATCTGGCTCGTACCTCTTCTCTTAATTGCTTGCCGCCTGCTCCCTTTTGCCATTATGCAGACATCTTGTCATGAATAGTGATAGCAACAATCACCTCTTTTCTTATCAATGCATCAGTACAACCCTTTTCGCGCAACCGTGACCCTTGTGATAGGATAAAACTACGTGCATCCTGGCAGTCGTGCCTCTTTCCCCCAGACTGCTTTATCGTCCTGCGCTCTCTTTCAACTGGTTGGAGCGGTGAGACTGTCCTTCAAGCGGTTAGTCAGGCGGTTGGTCCACTCGTGTAGAGCTTCAGGCGAATGCCATTAACTCTTCTTAGGAAGGGGTCTCCATTGAGCTTGGCAAGCTGACCGTGCCCCCATCGGTAACTTCTTTGACGACATGGGGTCCCAACCAATGCATTCAGAGTTTGCTAGGGAATTTCTCGAACTTGCTATCATATAGTAATACTAAATCATTTTCCTTGAAAGTGCGCACCTTGATATGGCGATCATGCCATGCCTTTTCTCGTTGTTTCTGTACTTGCTGATGGAATCCAGCCAAAAATCAGTCCTCCTCCAATTCCTCTAGTTGCGCAAGCCATTCCTCCAAAACCTTGCAGTCAGCCATGCCTGTTATTGCCGCTATTCGCAGACTAGGGACAATGTATTCCATAGGCATGACGACCTCCTTGCCATAGACTAATCGGAAAGGTGTCTGGCCCGTTAACTTCTTGCACGTAGTTCATTATGCCCATAACACAACAGGGATGTGCAAGTCCCAGTGGTTTCGTTGTGCATTACAACCTTAGCCAACGCAGTCTCCAAAATTTTGTTGAATGCTTCAACGGTTCCATTTGCTTGCGAGTGGTATGGCGTACTTTGTTGATGATATATCTAGAATTCCTCAGTGAGTGCACTAATCATTTCATTCAGAAAGTGCATACCCCGGTAGCTCATGAGAATTTTGCGACATCCAAACCTTGTCAACACGTTCTCGAACAAAAAATTTGCAATAGTAGCATCCGTGCAGTCCTCAACTGGCTATGCCTCTACCCACCAAGTCAAATATTCTGCCGCGGTGATGATATAGTGCATGTTCGTATTCCTCGAGGTGCGATAGGTGGTACGAAGTCGATTTCCCACTTCTCGAATGGTTGTAGCGTCATCTGTGGTTTGAGCGACATTTCATCCCTCCGCAATGGTTTACTAGTCTGTTGACGGACGTCGTAGGCCTGACAGTACGCTTTTCGAGTCCTGATGTAGAGTTGGCCACCATAGTCATGTGCAAAGAATCTTCTTTAATGTAGTGCGACCTGCAAAATGTCCTCCAGCCACCCCGCCATGTGCTTTGGCCAAGATTTGTCCACGCTTGAATTCAAGCACATATCTGCGTAAGATTTTGTCGATGCCCATTTTGTAGAGATGTCCTGCAATAAAGGTAAAGTCTGCTACGCATATCACCAATTCTTTCTTCTGCTGAATGAATATCCTTGCGGTGCGGTTCCCGTGGTCAAGAAGTGGATTATGTCCTCGAAATGGCCATCCGCGATGCGCACGACATATAGCTGTGCATCAGGGAGTTCATCCTCTAAGTTTGTGGGCTCTTCTCCGTTCTCAATTCGGGACAGATGACTTGGGCCCGCATTGAGACGTCCTGACTTTACGATGACTTCAAAGTCATATTCTTGATATAACAGTAACCACCTACAAATGTGCCCCCCAACACAGGCTTATTCACTAGGTATTTTAGCGCAGAATGGTCAGTATACATCTTGAAATGCCCTCCGAGCAGATAGTGGCGGTATTTTTGAAGCGTGTATACCATCGCCAATCCCTCGCGCTCAGTAGTGGAGTAATTCTTCTCAGCTTTTGATAATTGTCTACTAGTGAAAGAAATCGGGTGATCAATTCCCTCTGCGCCTTCTTGAGTAAGTAACACACCCGACGCGATACATGACACGTTGACATGCATGTGAAATTCGACATCCCATTTCAGGAAGACCAATATTGGGGTGGATGCCATCTTTTCCTTAAGCATTTCCAGACTTTTGTCGCATTCCGCATTCTAGCAATAAGTAGCATCCTTCTTGAGCAACTGTTCCATTAGCGCTGTGATCTGTGCATAGCTTTTTATGAATTTCAGATAATAACCAGTGTGTCCTAGCATGGCGCGTAATTGTTTGACACTTCGGGGCGCTTGCAGATTGAGTATGACAACGATCTTCACCGGGTCCCAGTAGACCTTGCTTATAAACCACATGGCCGAGCAGATTCCCGAAGGGGATGAGGAACATACACTTCTTTAGGTTTAGCGTAATCTAGTGCCATCGGCAACTATCCAACATTAAACGTAATCTCGCGATGTGTTTCTTAACCAGCCCAAATACAGTCCAATCATCAAGATATACTTCTAAGAACTTATGTATAAATTCCTTGAATGCAGCTATCACAATGCGTGAGAATATCGTTGGCACGTTCTTTAGTCCAAAGGGCATCATCGTATACTGAAAATAGCCCCATTCAGTGGCGAAAGTTGTCTTGCTCCTATCCTCTGGTGCAATCTTGATCTAGTGGTGCCCTGAGAACTCGTCTGTGAAGGAGTAGGCTTCCTGTCCTCCCACATTTTCCAGTACTTCATTCGTAAAGGGCATTGGAAATGGGTCTTTAACACAGGCATCATTGAGCTTCCTGAGATCCACGCAAATGCAAATTTCACCCTTTTGCTTCTTCTCTTGCACAACTATAGGGCTTACCTAGTCAGACCATCAACTGGTTCAATTATTCCTGCTGCAAGCATCTTGTCCAATTCTTCACGGACTTTCGCTTTGTATTTTGGATTCAATCGGTAAGGCTGCTGCTTAACTGGCTTTGCATCCGGCTTCAAAGTGATCTTCATCATTCCTAGGTCACCGAGGATCCCTTTTAACTCCGTGATTTTTGTTGGGAATAAATCGCGAAATTCTCGAAGCAACTCGACGACCTTTTCCACCGTGGCGTCATCCCAATAATCCCCAAGTGTTGCATACTTCAGTTCTTCCTCTATTCTTATATTTACTTGTTTCGTTTTCAACAGCGCGATGATGTCTAGATCTTTGATTGCTCATCCGCGCACCTCGCGACTCCCCTCTGATTCTGGAATATTGATGTTTCCAGGGTCGTCGTCATCATCTTCTACTTGCACCTTATAACATTCTAGTGCCTGGCTCAACTGTTGCGACCAATATGGATGTATGATTTCTTCTTGTTCCAGCGACGTTTTAAAAATGACGGCCTTCACTAGCTGTAACGCGTTGTCCGCAGTATCCATCCATTGATCTTCAAAGAGGAAGTTGACAGGAACCATTCACGCAAGATATCCCACTCGCCTGTGCCATGTCGGAGCTCTGTTTCAGTATACCAATCCATAGGATTAATGTCCAGGGTGTGATAAAATAAGTGCACCCACTTTGGTTGAGGCTCCTCTCCGTAGGCTTTGATCCATCTGGTAAGGTGCATGTGCGGGTCATCATGTCCATTGTATTTCTTCGTTATTTGTAGTTCCATCTTTCCAAATCTTATCTGCATCATGCGCCTGCAGCCGCACCAATCTTCGAAAGTCCCTTCATGTGTGCCCCACCATTGGTAGGTGTCACGCGCAACGCTCATCGCAATGCATCAAACCATTGGTGCTCTGGTACCGCGCTTTCAAACTTGGTCAGGAATTCATCTACTATTGTCAGCCCATCATACATTGGAAGTTCGCGATCCTGAGCCCTAACGCAGTACAGAGATTTAGTCATCATATTGCAGTGTAACGTCGTTACTCTGTTCAACCTGTTACGCCACCGCTCGTCTTCTTCATTTGAATCATCGCTGCAGGACTCTGCATAGCCCTGCGATATTCTTATTTCCTCCATTGGCTCGACCCATTCTTGCCCTTGTGTAGAAATTTTGTAGATACAATTTAATTCATCGTCACTTTCTTCGTTGTGCATGGGTTCAATGTAGCGCGGTCCTTCAGCCGGATCTAGCAGAATGACTACGCGGAGCGACTTCGTTTCAAATATCATTGTCCATTGCTTTAAATTAATAACCCCATTCATGTCGGTGGTCCAGTTTATTCCTAACAATGCAGGATAAGGCCTACCTTCATCCACGATTTCTATTACTTCAAAGTCTGTTATGGTGCTCACGCCTTCTATATCTACCGTAATTCCCTGCAACCTTCCCATGGGCAGGATCTTCTGTTGGTTCGCCATCCACAATTGAATAGGAGAACATTGTAGTGTAGGCTTACCCATGCGCTCCCAAGTTTGTTTAGGTAGTACATTTGCATCCGAGCCCAAATCCAGAATGATCTAATCCATCTCATAGTCGCCAATCTGTGTCGTTAATTACATCTCCCGTCCCGTTCGTGTTGCGTGTTTTCCTAATTTTCGGACCACACTAGGTTCTCGCATCTCCACGCACCTATTTATTAATTCTCGCAAGCTTCTAACTGCCCTATTGTTGCACATAATTTTATGCATGTCTATAAAAAGGTAGTTAGAATCGAGGGATCCTTGTCCGGCTCAGGTTGGTCCCTACTACCTGGGGTAGAGACCTCCGCGAAGCTCTCCCTAGCTTCCAGATATGTCTCCTTGACAACCCCTGTGTCTTTCTTTCTTAAGTTCCCTTTATCCTCTCCTGTGGTCATGCCACTTCTTAGTACCATGTTTACTTTGGGGTCTTCGTTGCGAGGTTCAGACTTCATCATGTGCACGTTCTGGGTCGTTGTAGGTTGCGCTTCCCTTTTTTCATGAATCTGTGCTATCAGTGTGGGGCAATCTATCAGCTCATGATCGAATTGCTCACAGTAAGTGCATGATATTCTGGTTGGGTTGGTACAATCCCGCGCATAATGTCTTGGTCCTCCACAGTTGTAATAGATTAGTTGTCCGTGACCCCTTCCTGGCCCCATTCCACCTCGTCCTCGTCCTTGGAACCCACTGTGCATGATCGTTGTGGCTGGATCCTGACCTCGCCCCTCAATGTGCATTCTGTAGACTGGTCCATCAATAATTGATAGCTACGACAATCTCTTTCCTCATGGCCCACCAATCTGCAAAAGTTGAAAAAGAGTTGTTGGGGGGTCTGGTTGAATTTTGGCAGTAGATGACAGTTATCTGTGTTATGCTTTCCTCCCACCTGACAGATTCCACACCAGAGCGGGGTTGTCGCACTTGGCCCTGCCTGTGCCTCTGGTCGCAATGGTGTTGGCCTCCTCGCTGCCACATAATTCACAAATACCGAGCGGTGATCTTTATCATGCCTCTGGCTCCTGCACTTTATACACCATACTTCCTCCCGGACTTCCGGGCGAGGTGCCTGTTCCTGTTTTAACTTCTTCATTTCCAAACACATGTTTTGTATCTGCGCTTGGATTTGCTGAACTCCCAACCCCGCGTCTTGTAATGGAGTTTTGTGCAACCTCATCGTTGTCTCCAATGCTTCAACATGGGTTGAGATCTTTTGTTGTGACAAAGTTGTCCTCAGATGTGGTGTCAATGATGCCATAAACCAATCGCAGTGTTGTGCATCTGACAATGTCATGTTTGCTCCGCGGATGGTACTTTTCAGTCTTTGATTTAGATCCCACGGGGTTTCACCAGGCATCATCGCGATCTCCTTGAACCCTATGATTGACTATGTTTCTGACTTCGGTCGGCTAAATTCTTTCTTCAGTTCAATCCGGATCTCTGTTGTCCCCGCAGTCAGGTGATCACTTGAGTACTTTATGTACCATGTCAGCACTTGGTCCTGCAAAGCGCTAACTAAGGTAACCTTTCTAATATTATCATCTGTAATTCTGTGTGCATCCCATACTGACATTACCACAAACCAAAACTGTTATGGATCTTCGCTTCTTGCTCCTTTCAATACCGGTAGCTGGATCGCGCTCGTCATTGTCAACCTCTGGTTTGCGCGTCAATGTACTCTGGCCTACTACTGCTCTTGATCCCTTCAATCCTTAAATTATTTCTCTATAGGGTTCCAACATTCCAACATTAGACACCCCTTAAGCAGATCTCGGTCCCGACAACGGAACCATTTGTTGGCTTATAGGGGCCTGATCCAGGTTCAGAAGAGTTATTTAGCCAAACAAATCCCGTAGCTACCGACCCTTTCGGCAACAACTGGCGGAGCGCGACTGAGGTCTCACTCGAGGTAGCAGGGGAGGGTGCTGGAACCAAGTTTCCGCACCCATGGGATGTCTAGATGTGGTCTGGAGTTTTCGTGCACTGTTCTGTAGCGTCGCGCTTCTCTGCTTTCGTGCAGATCCGGACCAGGACTACTTCTTGATACTAATTACTTGATGAGTTATTATAGATCAGATCTACTTATGGTAGTCTTTAAGCAAACATTTTATCAAGATAATCAGTGCGCGCAGTCAAAAGAGATACAGATTTGCATTAACCCAGAACATTAGCGTGCATCTAGATTCAACAGAAATATTAACCATAAATCAATCAGATCCACAATAGTTCAGCTTTGACACAGTAATTTAGAAACAACTTATCTTTATTCAACTTCTTTCGTTAATACAACCAGATCTATCCTGTGCACTCAGCTGCAGGGGTCCGCGCACACAGCTGTAGACTCTACCAGGCCTCTGCGCACACAGCTGCAGAGCCTCTATCTACCACTCAATACCCTCAACTTAGACTTACAAACACGGATATAACCTTCACAGGCCCATAGCAGTACAAATCATTCCCTTCCAAAAAAACTGCCTTCTACCCTTAGAGCCCCGCTCTATTTATACATTCCTATGGTCCGCAGACCATGGGTAGGTCGACTAACTCCCTATTATTCTATATTATTTCTTGGGCGGACAACCCTTTAACTTGACCTTTTACATTTTGCGCTCTGCATATTTCAGAGTTCTACAATATTTTTATCCTAACTTATAGGCTCTCAGCCCCAAAACTGTTACACGGGACCTCCGCTACCCAATGTCCAAATTGAAAGATTTTATTATTATTATTATTAATTGTGCCATAGGCTCTTTCCAGCCAAGTATGGAAGAGATGTTGGGGGGTTGGAAAACATTTTATGCTTTTCAAAATAGGTGTAGAGAGGCAGAGTTATGAGACTGGAAAACCACTCAAACTCTTTCTGGGCTTCTAGTGATTCCGGTGATTCTCTATGGTTGTGAACTATGGGCCATCAACGCATCCAACATGTAGTGGAAACAAATTGAGAAAGCTCATAAGCATTTGATTACAAACAAATTCAAGATTAAAAGTGCAGTTCCTTATGTTATCTTGTTAAGTGAAACAAGGGTTGCTCTTATTGAAGTAATTGTTATGGTGCGAGTCATAAGGTATTTAAAAAAGATCAAGCAAATGGAAGAGGGTAGATGGCCTAAGGTTTTCTTTAATGACATATTGTGCAA
>APFE030629119.1:166652-211069 GCA_000404065.3 Pinus taeda
CAAGAGTGAAGAGTTTAATCATAAGTTGGATGACTTCAAGTGCAGAATGTGAGTCATAGAGCTCTTTCAGCTTTTGTAAAGCTTCAAAGGCAGTTGAATATGATGAAATGTGGTGACTCACCTCCTTATTTACAGATGCTGCAATTAATGCATACGCTTTGCTGTTCTTGTTTTCCCAAATGGCGAGCTCTTTGTCTGAGGTAGGCTTTTCTGGGTCACTGTCTCCTTCTCCGACACACACTCCTTTCCACAACTCATTGAAGATGAGGGTGTGTTGTATCATTCGGGACAAATCAGGATAGTTCTCCTTGCCAGTGAGAACTATTCCTACCATAGAGATGATTGAATGCATTCTGTAAAAAATTACTTCTGCTGATAGGAAAAAATACTTTTGTTGATAGATTAATACTTCTGATGGCAAAAAAAATTTGCTCTTGTGGAGAAAAAAAAACTTCTGCTGCTAAAAGGAATGCTGATAACCCTCCAACAAAGGCAAAAAAAAAAAATTGCTCTTATGGAGAAAAAACTTCTGTTGCTAAAAAAAAAAGGAATGCTATCACTTCACTGCATATAACCCTTTTTTTTTTTAATTTAGTATATGCAAAGCAATATGGAGCAAAGTAATAAAAAGGAGGAATTCTGTTGAGATTTCATTGAAACATTGAAATCATAGAAACGACTCTGCCATCATTGCGTATGTGCCTCTGATGTAAACTATATATATATCACATAAAATAGCGCTTTACTGTAATCGCTGCACTAAGTCTCAAGAAACGTTGTAATATATCACTGTAATATATCACATATACATCGCTATTACATCTATATATATATATCACATAAACTATATCGCTGTAATATCAATGAGGACAGCACCTCACCCTCGGCGAGCGAAGAGGAAATGCACCGTTCTGGCAAGGGGTTGACCTGGCAAAGGGTATGACACGCTCTACGCACATGTACGAATTGGGCTCTTAACAGAGGAATGAACTACAAGTGGTGCAAACAGAGCGAACCACAGCCAAGACAGCGTTGCCATTGTAGTGTCTCAAGAATAAGATGCCTTCAGTAGAGCCTCAAATATAAACCGTCAAGCTCCCTCGTATCTATATCTGATCACAACCTTCTCCGACTCTCCGTATCGCTGGTTGTGGCAAACAACCTTGACGAGGCTAGCCAGGTGAACTTGGAAAGCGACACTATCTTCTTGAACTTTGCTGATGATTCCTCTGACGCAGAACAACGTTAATACAATGTAAATACGGCGTTAATACAATAGGAACTCCATACATTCAACGCAGTTTTAAACAGTGTTTCAAACAGTGTTAATACATTCAAGAGACAGCTCTTTTACTGTCAGTCTATCCATACAAACAGCACCATTCAACTCAGCGTTAAACGATACATAGCGTTAATTGATACCTGATACAGCTCTTCAAACAACACATCTCTTCAATACAGCTCTTCAAACAACACGTTAATACATTCAAGCTTTGATACCTGATACCATTTGCTGTTGGAGTCTGAAACGTTCATGTCCGGGCGGCCTCATCAAACGTTCAGGCGTTCACCATGCTTCCGCTGCGCCCTCTGATACCATGTCAGAGGTTAACCAACGAATGTTATTGACAGAGCGTTATGGCAGAGAATGGGACAGAGGAGTTACAAGGCACCCTTAAAAAAGAATCTGGGACCTGTGCTCTGATACCATGTCAGGGCAGGAGTAACTCCAGAAAAACTGATTCATTTATTCCATTAGGTAGCTATTTGTTATATACATGAATGTGACCGCTCAGTTCATCTTCTTGATGACTGTTCACATTCAAATTCACCCAATCGCAGAGGATTAGGTGTCAACATTTTATACCAATCTGAACGCCACCTTAAATGATTCATCCTCCATCGCCAAGTAAATCTCACTCCAAGAAATTCTAACTCACATCCCATACTAACTGCCATTATGAATTTAAAAAAAAATAATACAATGACAAAGAACAGATAAAATGAAATAAGTTTAGTGCAAAGTCACCCCCAACCTAAAGAACCATCAATGAATCCCAAATAAATCCTCTCTAAAAACTATTGACATGCCTTCCCTCTAACACCTGATTCTATGCTGTTAATTTTAGGAATGTTCTATGCTGAGAGCAATTTACTTCACTTTTTCATATTAGCTCAAAATCAATTCCAGATTAGCAATCACATCAGAATGATAGTAAAGTGCAGATAGAACATAAACATAAACATCAGATTTTCAAGCCAAAACAAGAGGACACAAGATTTAGCGCCAGCCAGGGATAAACCCCAATGTGGGGAAACCCTTGATCAATTCTTCTTATATTCTTCAATGCAGTAGTCTATAACGCGACTTTTTGAAAGCTTTTCTGGCGAATTTTTCCGGTCAAAATCCGGCCGCAATTCATTGGAATCCCATGTTTGATAGCTAGTTTCTGCACAATCAATGGCTCCTAGGGGTTTTTCAGGGCGCTGAATTCAAATATGCAGTTAAAAAACCATTTTAACTGGTTAAAAATCAAGATTTAAACTCATTTCTTCCGCGGGATTCCGTCACTGGAATCTCCAAAAAGTCGCATTATAGACAACTCCTTCTTCAATAGTTCAGCAGAGAGAGAGAGATAGTACAAATATACAAATCAGATATTGTATAACAGCAGTAAGTCCATCATTCTGATAATGATGACTGTTCTAGGATGCAGCATCAATCAGGCTTCAAATAGTCATAAGGAGTGCTGTAACATATCCATTTAGATGATCATCAATGCAGCAGCAGTATTCCTCTGAATGCCTGCTCCTGTAAGGGCACAAGGAGAAACTCTGTAACCTTCCACACTGTTAGACAACTAGCCCCTTCAAGCGCTGCAATCCACCAAGGAGTGACTCTCGCTAATCCATGCTGCCACCTGAAGTCAATACACACTGCAATGTTACCTCAGGACAGCCTTAGCTGCTTGCTATTGCTTGCAGCCTAGCAAAGCAGCTAGCTGTAGTTTATAAATTCTTCCAACAGGCCTAGTTAAATCTTGAATACATGCCTATTCATGACCTTGATACAACGCTGTCATCTACTGTGAATCTGGCTGCGTTTAGGACTCCTTAACAGCGTCTTGAGGCCTCAGGTCACTTCTGGACAGCGTTCAAACTTCCTTGTCTGCGGCTGAGTGACCTCACAATTGTTGCAACTTGCGGATAAGTGATGCTCCTTACAGCGGATAAGGGCCAGATATGACAGCGTTAAAGTCTCCTTGTTTGGACTGTGGATAAGGGCTATACAATAGCTGCGGATCAGGCCTGCGGTTAGAGCACTTAGGGCTGCGTATCTTCAGCTGCGAATCGACCTCCTTCACTGCGGTTAGGGCTAGATGAAAGCCTAGTGAGACTGTGGTTTAAGGCCTCCCCTTCACAGTGTATAAGTGCCCCTTCTTGCTGCGTATATACCCTCATTGACTGCGGCCTAGGGCATCCTTACATGCTGCGGCTAGGGAAGCCTTAAATACTGCGGATAGAAGCCTCCTCTAGCTGCATAAAGAACCCTCCTTGACTGTGGCTTTGGACAGCATATAAATTCCTTAAACTGCATATAGAAGGCCTCTCCCTGCTGCATAGATAAACCCTCCTTGACTGTGTAGAGGTGTCTCCACCTAGGACTGCTTATAGCCTTCTCTTTTGACAGCATCTAGGGCTAGGGTATCTCCTCTAGGGTAGCGTATCCTCTTTAGATCTCTCCCACCAAAACCCAAAGACAAGTGGAGAGAGATCATAAGAGATGAGTGACCAAATGACTTGAAGGCCACCTCTATTTATGGTGCAACGTTGAGGTCAAGTGGGGGTAATTTGGTTGTTGGCTGACCTTGGCGAATTGTCACATAACACAAATAAATTCATATCTCCATGAATACATGTCGGAATGGGATGATCTTTAGATCAATCCTACACCTCTCGATGAGAGGAATCCAAGAAAAATATTAGCTGCTGTAAATAAGATGACCCACATGGAGTTTGGCCATTGTTGCCAATTTTACACTCCCTCTCAACTAGGGAGAACTCCATCTGCTAATCCATTTGCCAGTTCGTACTATCTCTGTCATCAATGCAATGCCCTACATTGCTCTGCTCTGCTTAACTATGAAGAAGAAGTGATCGAGAATGTATCATACCATTTTCTACTGACCCGAAGTGAGTCCCATATAAAAGAGAGTGTCTCATACCAGTATTACTGACCAGAAGTCAGTTCCAATAAAGAGAGTGTGTCATACCACTCTTACTGACGCGAAGTCAGTTCCAATTGATCCCAGATCAATATGATCCTAGCATAGGGAGTACGGTACTACACGATGCATCCATTAGTAGTACTATGGTCCCTATCCTCATTTCCCTGCTCATTGGCCAGATGAAAGGCACTTCCCATGAGTCCCAGACTGCATGGGTAGGATGTCTCAGCGAGAGAAGGATGAACCACTCATCCTGCCTACATGTCGCTAGGGGTATCCTAGGGGAAGGTTGAACCACTCACCCTGTACACAACAAATCACTAGGGGAAGACTGAACCACTCACCCTTTGATTATGTCTCGGCAGGAGAAGGATGAACCACTCATCCTGCCTACATAGCAAACCACTAGGGGAAGGCTGAACCACTCACCCTATGGTTGCTTATCGCTCCAAGAAGTACCCCCAAGCCCACTGGAGCTCTCAAAGCTCAATGTCCATATCATACAGGACCCTCAGGACAGGGTCTCTCCATGACTCCAAGTCATTTCGGAAGGTCATGAATTTGACCTTTCCCTGGGGCTTCGTCTGAATACCGGCGACCTGCACATTAGTCCCAGAGAGATGGAGCCTTTTTGCTCCCTGTTGTACCATATCCTAGATAAAGTGGTACCTGATGTCTATATGCTTGGAGCGATCATAGAACGCGGGATTCCTTAACAATTGAATCCCACTCTGGTTGTCAGAAAAGATCACGATGGTATCCAACATGTGTCCAAACTACTCACTGAAGAGCTTCCACAACCAGACAACTTCACACGAGGTCATACTCGTAGCTATGTATCCAGCGTCAACGATGTTCAAGGCAACCGACTTCTGCTTCCTGCTCATCCAGGATATCGAAGCAGAACCCAAAGAGAACCAACACCCAGAAGTGCTCATGCGATCCTCCACACTGCCTGCCCGGACAACATCAGAATAATCATGCAACTTCACATTTCTGACAGTGTATCTCAATCCATGAAAGATTGTGCCCTGAAGATATCTCAAAAGATTTTGGCACCAATCCAGTGAGGCTCAACTATATATGGGCTCAACATGCTAACTGCAAAACATATATTTGGGCGGGAGTTCACTAAGAACATCAATGATACTATGAGTTGAAACTCAGAGGCATTTCCCAAATTAGGTCCAACAACACCACCGCATAACTTCTTAAAGTTAAGCTCTATTGGGGTAGTCACAGGCTTGCAGTCC
Organism: Pinus taeda; assembly: GCA_000404065.3. Lineage (NCBI taxonomy): Eukaryota > Viridiplantae > Streptophyta > Pinopsida > Pinales > Pinaceae > Pinus > Pinus taeda. Next base: position 172,135 of record APFE030629119.1, read on the forward strand.
AGCATTCTAAATTCGGAATCCAACTCCCTCTTACTTTTGCAAATGAGAGGGTCTGTACCTGTGAGAAAGAGATCGTCCTCATCCACAACCTTAAAGCAAAGGTTTGGTTTGGCTTCACTCCTAGTGAATCTCAACTTCATTAGATAGCTGACAATCCTCTCAAACCAAGCGCGGGATGCTTGCTTCAAATCATAGAGAGCTTTCTCCAACCTACATACATGAGATTCCCGATCATGAATCTCAAATCCCTCTGTTTGTTCCACATCTGTGGTCTTGCTATTACATGAGGTGAATGGTCCCCTTGTAAGTCTTCCTTTGGTACATCTCGGACACGTACCTTCATGCTCTTCTTTGAATTCAAACATCCCTGTCACCATCTGTCTCACATCAGGTAGGGCCTTACATTGAAGATGCGCAAACCTTCGGTGCCATAGAAGAGATGTGTCACACGACATGGTCCCCAATGGACTTCCTGCAACTTGATACAAATTGCCAACCCTGAACCGAAGAGTAAAAGCGTCTTTAAAATTCCTTTTCCAAACACGTACCTTTCCATTGATGAATGCCTCCTTGTAACCTTTGTCTTCCAAGTTTGTTTCCTTCTCTATTAGATTAAAGAGCGCTTCTTTGAATTCGGTGAAGTGCCTTGAAGCACCACTATTAATAAGCCAATTTCCCATAAGCAAAAGGAGCAACGTTGAGGTCAAGTGGGGGTAATTTGGTTGCTGGCCGACCTTGGCGAATTGTCACATAACACAATAAATTCATATCTCCATGAATACATGTTGGAATGGGATGATCTTTAGATCAATCCTACACCTCTCGACAAGAGGAATCCAAGAAAAATATCAGCTGCCGTAAATAAGATGACCCACATGGAGTTTGGCCCTAGTTGCCAATTTTAACATTTGCTCTTGGATCTCTTCCTTTTATGTCTCACCCCTACTCTGCCCATCCTTCTAATTTGTCATCCCATTTATTTGCCATAGGTCCATTCTAGAACGAATTTATGAAATATATACTCAATAACTAGGGATATGGATGTCTAAAGTTAAGAGAGCATTATGAATACGGAGCATAAATGTAAGATAATTATGGGCTTTATAATTTTTCCAAAACTCTATTCTTTAAAAGATATTATTTGCTCTGAACATCCTTCAGTGAGATGCAGACAGACCTAGCTTTATGTTGTGAGAATTGAGAACATATATAGGCTACTTCTTTGTCATTGTTTTCATCTACTATTGCTTTCAAATATGCCACTCTGCATACAAGCTTTGAATGATAAACTTAATTTTCCATTTGCTTGTACATGTTCACGTATTTTTACCCGTGTTTTTCTGTTTGATAGACAATTGTAAATTTTCATTTACAAAGATTGCACATGCACTTATGCAGAACAGTTGTAGAGAGAAGAGAATCACAATTATATTTCAATGAGATACACACAATTATATTTCTGTTGTGAGAGAGATGTAGGGCGGTGACAACCAAACTTATGTATAGAAATTAAATAAATGACTTAAAAGTCACGCTATATAACCAGTAGCAAAAATTACTATGCTGAGTAAAATACAATATAATATAACCAGTACAGTACAGAATTTATCATTTTAAGAAGAAGGTGAAACATCATAACCATTATAATACAATGTTTAATGCTCATATATCGTGAAACATAGGAAAGTGTTCATCTTCTGTAACTCTGTAGTGAGTTCCCTAACTAGCCTTTTGCTTTATGTGCATGCTATCTGGTTCCAAATGCTTATTCTATATTTTTGCAGGAAAGCACTTGCAGTAGCAGCAACTGCTCTGATTGCTGGAGGTGGCCTTGCATATGCGCAATCAAGTTTCCGTAGTAGACATCTTCGACAAGAACATTATGATCATTCAAATGGAACTGCTACAGAGAAAGAAACACCAATACAAGATGGAGCCAATAATCCTATAACTATCAAAACTCGGCGAAAGAAAAATGGACTGAAATCACTTAAGGCATTAGTAGGGATTCTATTGGCACAGATAGGTAGAAAGGGAACACACAACATTTTATTTTTGGCCGCAATAGTGGTAAGAATCACAACTATAATATCTTGTATTTGTATGAGTGATAATGGTCCTTTTTCATTGAGAAAAATTTCCTCGTCTTTGAAAGCTCACTTTAAAGTTTAGAATAGTATTATATACCCTGCTTTATGGGTTGTGTGCAACATCTGCTGCACTTCTTTGACCTATGTTTTCTGTTTCATATTTTATTTGGTGTCAGTTGTTTTGGCCTTGGATTGTATTCCTTATTTGAAGATGTGTTATGCCCTGACATGTGCTAGATGCTTGCAGGTGTTGAGAACTGCTTTAAGCAACAGATTGGCAAAGGTGCAAGGTTTCTTGTTTCGGGCTGCCTTTTTAAGGCGCACACCTGTATTTTTGCGCCTAATTGCCGAAAACCTTATCTTATGTCTTCTTCAATCAGCATTTTTATCCACTACAAAGTACTTAACAGGAACCTTGAGCTTGCATTTCAGAAAAGTTTTGACACATCACATTCATGCAGATTATTTTCAGGTATGTGGATGCCAGTAGAATTAACAGAGAGAAATCATTATTTAGTTTTCATTGTTCAAGTATGTTGCACTTTACACCTATATATTTTTAAAATTTCAAGTCATTTATTAGTATATCCTAGGCAAACCTTAAAATATATGTCAATTCCTAGCTTGTTTATTTGTCAAAAGTGAGCAGGAAGGAAGCAACCTGACCTAGAATAGCATCATATGGTAACTAAGTTACCAGGAGGCAGGATATGGGCACAGATCCAGATTTGGATATAGATCTGCCAGATTTTGAAAAGCCAGGATCCATATATGGTGAGGATATGTTAATTTAATACAAGCAGTTAATCACTAAGGAGATCCAATATTCCAACAGTTAAGCTATCGGGGTCATTAGCTTAATACAGACAAATATTCCTTCATTTGCATTGGAATTAGAAAAATAATTACGGTTAGCAGAATCAGCGATTAAAAAAACAGAGTTTAATAAGTTATGGACATTGGAGAATGGTAAAATACCTTCTCACCGCTCAGTGCTGCCAGTGTGTCACTGCTTCCGGGGATAAGTCTATTTGCCACAAAATATAAGTGCCAGCCACCCAACAACAACGATCTCAGCCACTTGCCGATGTTCTCAGCCCAAAGCTCACCCAGCCCAAATCCGACTAACCCATGTTCTCAGTTAGCCCAAAGCTTGTGTTCTTGAATCTTAACTTCTCGCTGTTCAAGTGCTCACTTAATTTGATGCTCACATGCGGATTCTTAGTCAGTGGGGCAGGGTCTTTGTGTTCGTACAAGTGCCAAGAACCCTGCACAAGGAAAAAACTAGTTTTCAAATCCAGGCATTTGGGCCCACAGGACAGGGTATGAATGTCTTATTTGCATTTTGGCATGTGATCTGTTCCTTCCAAGTAGGATCCATTTCTGGCCAAAAGGGTTTCAGCTGCAAGGTAGATCCTACATGTATCCTGGTGGATCTGGATCTGGATTGGAGCCATGGATCTGCAGATCTCACCTCAGACCCCACAGATCTGGTGACACAGTGATTACCTTTGTTTTGTGTAATATACTTAGGGTATATTGCCATTAATGCAATACTATATAAGCAATTACTATGTAATAATAGTCATAGGTCATAATGTACATTTATATTGTAATAATGATTAGTCATCCCTTTTCCCAAAAGGTATGATTTTTCACCTCAATTGTGTCTATATATATACACGCCATGTAACTCAATAATCACATCAATTCCACATCAATATATATTTTAATAAATATTTGCTATTTCAATATGGATCTTATGGGCTATCTATTTCATAGATGTATGAAAGCGGTTTGTGTTCACTGTCCTGTGGTCAATTTCATTTTAACAGAATACTTGAAAAAAATTATTACTATCTGCATAGTTTAGTTTTGAAGCTGCACACTTCTGCATATTCAATGTTCATTCAATATGCTTATATTCCACTAGGATTAGATTGATATATATCAGCAGAGACCAATTTCCAAATAGACTGAACCATCCCGTATCTCCTGTAAGCTCTGTTGATCATTAAGACTCTTGTGGTCATAGGTACTGTACAATGAAATTTTTGCAGCATGTCAGTGTGTGACGTGATGTTTTCTGTGCACATACATAAATCTGCATTAAAACTGTCTATTCATGAGCTGTCCAAAAAAACCATGTTTAAAGTGTTGAGGTGGTGGACAGCATGTGGTGGAATCCATGCTCTCATGTACAACTGCTGAAGAGGGGTAATAAAGTGTAGCAGCCCCTGGAAGAAGCAACATTGAAAGAATCAGAAAACAAGAGATCCAATGTGTGGTGAAAGAGGGTGATTGTTGCTGCATGCCAGTGAACAAAATAATAAGTGGGTTATTAAGTCCCAAGGTGGCATACTGAAATTCAGTTGTTTCCAAGATTAAGAGCATTCGTTTGAGGGTTTCTGATTCTCAGTCGAACTGTTTTCCATGCACCTAATGACATCTTCATGTTCCATGGAATATCATTGGAAGTCCAATGTATAAGTATTTGAGAGGAGATCTTGTGGATGGAAATGAATGGTTTTGGCAAAACACATGTATTTAAGTGCTAAATACTAAATTTTATGCAAAGGGTGGCAAAACAAAGTTAATATTCCTTGAGGTGATTAAAAAAGGGTAAAAAATCAAGTTAGTATCAAATTTCTTGATCTCACTGATATATTATAGGGTTCCAAGGGTATTATATTAAAAAAATGTTATAAGAAAAGGTGGGATTAAGTATAAGAAAAGATCAAGTCTATGTCATATTGTGGGACCTTCACCATGTGTAGTCACTAGTTTTTATTTATTTATTTTATTTTTTATGTAATATATCCCAAGGGAAACCTCTTGGGCACTTCTCCTCATTTAGAAGATCAGGATAGTACCCGGGGTAAAGCTAGGGTTCTTCAGGGCCAAATTCAGGTCAACAACTTATAAATAGATCATCAGCAATTGGCTCACTACGAGAAAATGTGTCACAAAGTGGGTTTGAAGTTTGAATCTGGGTGGGGAGAATGACATTTTTCCTCACAACCACTTGAGCTACACACAATTTACAAGTTCAATCACTAGTTATCAAGCAAGGATATCACTTCAAGTTGAAATTTCCAAAGTCGGCAATGGAATCGAAAACTAAGTTCACTTCCAAGTTTGTTGTTGAACCCAGCAACTTAGTATGTTTGCAAGGTATGATCCAAAGTGAGGTTGTAAGCATTGCCATAAACCCCTCCTAAGAAAAATTTATTGATGCCAAGTGGAAAAACAGATTACAAATCATGATGAAGTTTAAAAAAACTAACATACAAAAGGACATCGATGAGATTGATAATTTAGAATTAGGTGTCAATTAATATTTTCAGGAAATCAAAATCAAAGTCATAGATACCTATGAAGTTGATGTAATTCTTGGAAACTCTTAGATAAAATCCCTTGGTACTTTTACCATGAATTTGGATAAAAACTAAATAGCATTAGAGCACGTAATCAAGAAAATAGTTGCAGGACATTATTTTAGAATATTTTTCTATGGGCAACACAAATCAAAATCATCAACAAAATTATGAAGGTTTAGAAGATAAATTAAGAAATTTGAACAAAACACCAGTTGAAAAGATACAAAATTTTCAAACCAAGGAGAAGTCGTCATCTTGGAGAATCAGTTGAAGCAGAATATCTTCAACGGATCTCATGTATCATCACTATAGGAGATGATCTATGTTCATATCTAGATAACTCAAAGTGTTGACTTCTGTTGTAAATGTACTATCTCTCTCTCTCTCTACTGAACTTTGAAAAAACATAAAAGAAGAATTGATCAAGGGTTTCCCCACATTGGGGTTTGTCCGTGGCTGGCGCCACATCTTGTGTCCTCTTGTCTTGGCTTGTTCTTCTGCGATTTATGTTTATGTTCTATCTGCAGTTTACTTTAATACTGATGTGAGTGCTAATCTGGAAAAGATATGGAGCTAACTTTGAAAATTGAAATAAATTGCTCTAGCATAGAACATACCTAAAATTAACACTCTTGCTTGGAGCATAGTTTCGGGGTGGGAGTGCCCCATAGGAGGATGCTTACAATAACGCTGGTTCATACCCAGAGGAAGTTGATACTTGATTGCCAAGATGCAAAATTCCACCAATTTCAACAACAAATAAAAGAGTTTCATCAATAGATATTAGAATCACATCATAATTGAAGCTCTCAAGGAAGAGATTAAAAGTATTAGTAAATACTTATCTAGCAACAAGGAAGAAGTTTCTCACTTGAGAAGTCGTAATGAAAATCTACTTGTAGAAGTCAATGTTGAAATTCAGATAGATGATATAATTTCTTATCATTTACTTGTGACTGATATGAATAATTTTTCTTAGTATTTACTTGTGTAGTTATTGCAAAAATTCTATCACTGTAGCAACTGATTTATTTTTCCTACTTTTTCCACAATAAGCTATTTATGAAATTACTTCAATAAACATTAAAATAAATACTGCTGCAGATATCACACTGTAATATAGAAACAAACAAATGCACAAGCATTAACGACAGATATTTTGGACAACAATTCCCGGAAAAACCCAATGTGGGAAAATCGGTGCAGCAAGGGAGGATTTTATTATTCATCAATTCTTCAGTACAACAGGGTGCCAAACTGGCTTACCCACTGAGAGAAATAATTCTCCAACACTTCTCACAATCCCAGCGTTAGCTTGACTCACCTCTGTGTGGCTCTCAAACCCTCTACGCTAGCCCTTGCTTGACTGCATTAGCCCTGGGCCTCTTTGCGCCACCCACGCAGGCCCAGCGAATGACTGCGCAGTCTTTTGCAACCTCTGTGTTTGCCTCTCCTTCCTCAGCGTTGATCTCTAGTGGCTGATCTCGCCTCTTTGCTCTGTACTTGTTGCGTCCTGATTGCTTACCATACCACTGGTTCAATTTCTCAACTAACCCCGCTCTAGAAATTGAATTGACTGGTCTCCCTCAATGTGTTCTCCAAGTGACCCTCAAGCCTCCTCTTATACTTTTCTCGTTGACAAATCAACTACCAAGATTAAGTCCCTAATCGACGGCTAAGAGAAGATTTGATTTGATCCATGACTTTTGGACCATTCTAACACAGTTTCATATTAATTCACATTAATATTTTAATTTCCCTAAGTTTAGACTTAGGGACTCCATTAAAAGTATTACTTATTTTAATATCTCCCAAACTGTTTAGAATCTGCCCAAACCCTTTTTGGGTATTGGAGATCTCATGTGGCTTAGCTTCTCCACCAATTTTCGTGGCTAGAACACACCTGATGCTACCCCAAATCAACAGTTATATCATCAAACAATTACCCATTGGCAAAATATATAGAACATAATTCACAAGAGACAAGAGACACCAAAAATTAGGCTCCAAGCTAGGGCAAAACCCCACAAGGGGGAAAACTCAACAACAATCACTCTTATAGAATCAGAGCAAAACGAGATATTCAAGACCAAGACCAAAACTACCACCAAAATTCCAAGTCCAACCCTCTTCCAAGTCACCTCCAAATTCAATAGTCAACAAAGGTCAAACTGGTCACTTTCCTGAAATTTTGGCCCCTGAAAATTTGGGCCTATAACAAGCTCTGAAATTAGTCCTTTCTTTCACTTAAATTTCTCCACATGTGTGAGCTGGTTCTCTCCCTCTTCTTGGTCTATTATTCCTTCATTGGGTGTAGAAGATGTATATGATGATGAGAGTGTGTGCCTCAAAGTGATCGAACAAGTGGCTCTTGGAGCACTGAGCTGACTTGTTTCCAAGGAGGGCTGACTTGTACATTTTGGTGGACTTTGATTCAAAAAAAATTAAAATTCTTTTTCTTACAGACGTGCAAATGGGACATGACTCGAGTACATTTTCTTTGACTCAAAATAATTTATTTTTGACTCTATAAACATGAAGAACATGCTTTGACCAAAACTGAAAATAATAATGAATATAATAAATACATCAATGATTGTTTTACATTACGTTATGAAGATTGACACTAGTTACATTTTTAGTAGTCAAAAATTTAAATAATTAGAAGAAGACAACAAAAAGAAACAACTTGCTGGCAAAGAAACCTTAACTGAGCTGGTTGAATTAGGGAATTTTTCTTAGATGAAAATCCAAACCATGGATAAGTAGACCGTCACCAACTCAATTGAAGTAGAAAAACCTAATGCCATCACCAATAAAGTTGTATCTCAACCGAAAGATGTTGTCGGTTGAAACGCCAATCCTTGATTTCAATAGAACAGAAGGGATCTCAACTATAAGATCATGTTGTCAGCCTAATAATTTAAGTTGAGATTCATCCATGCATCATCATTTTCAGTATTCAAAACATGATTGTCAAATGATTATATTCAAAAGATCCATAATTCAACTTTAATCCAAAGATACACGCCAGTGATTACAAGCGAGATATTCTACATTTGTAATGGTGATCATGATAATGATTAACGTCTGTTGAGACCAATGAGGTCTATCAGACTTTAAGAAAGAAAGATATTAATTGAGGCTTTTTAATTTTTTAGTTCTACGATCAAAGAGGAGGGAAAGAAGCATTCCTAGATGTTAAAATTGGCAACTAGGGCCAAACTCCATATGGGTCATCTTATTCATGGCTGATAATATGTTTATTATTTTCCTCTCGTCGAGAGGTGTAGGATTGATCTAAAGATCATCCAATTCTGATAAGTATGTATGGAGATATGAATTTATTTTGATTATGGAATTATTATCAAGCCGACCTACAACTCATGTAGGCTCAGAAGCCCAACAGTCGCATCTATTCAAACATCAACAGTTGTGTATAAATATAGGAGGACTTTTCGTCATTTGCACTCACTCATCTCATCACATCTCTCTCTCTCTCTTCCGCAGAAAAGAGGCTCTTCTCCACTATGCAGAAAAGAGACTCTCTCTCACACATGTGGAAGGAAGTTGTTGAACCTGAAGCTGCAACTGCAGATCCAAAGTTTGACCAGTGTTGACCATCAGATCTCCTCCTCTAAATTGCGTTGTAGGTCCATCTGGACCTCCTCTGAAGGTTGCATTTTTTGGTGGTGGAATCAAGCTGATCTGACGGTCTGTTTGCGAGATATCGATTGCCCTAGTTTTGATGATGAAGCCGCTAATGTTGATGCTGTTGATCTAGTGTTTGCTACTGCTGATATAAATCAGATTTATTGTACTATTTCTCTCTGTTGAATTATTGAAGATAAAAGAAGATTTGATCAAAGGGTTTCCCCACACATTGTGGGTTTGTCCCTAGCTAGTTGCCACATCTTGTGTCTCTTGTCTTGGCTTGTTTTCTGTTGATCGTTTAATGTTCTATCTACACTTTACTTATGCACATGTGATTGCTAATCTATAAATAATAATAAGAAAGAAAAGTACATTGCTCTAAGCATAGAACATACCATAACTTAACACTAGATCATTATAGTTTTGCTAACTGAACAAGTCAAGAAGGTTGGTAGTGTGGCAGATGTTTTGGAAATGAGAACGGATGTAAGAGCTGGGCCATCCAAGAGAAAGTGTTTTTCATCTTCAACCCTCCTAGTATCGCACAATCGACAAATTCTTTCAACCCAAAATGTTTTGAGAATAGACCAATGCCCGGTTTCACTTCGAAGCTCATGGGAATTAGTTCTTATCTTTGCAGTGTTCATTTTTTTCTTAGTACTGGTTAGGACAAAGATATAATTCTGGTTAGCAAGAGTGGGGTTGATCACCTCCTTATAATACCTTAGCTTCTTTTTCCCCTCTAGCACCTTATCATCCCACATTGTCCTTAAATTTGGTAGTAAAAGTATTTTTAATATTATCTTTATTCTCCAAGATGATCTTCTTTAACCCCTAATAGTCAAGCCAAGACTGGGTATATTAATGTTAATGTCATAATTTTATAAGCAATTTTTTTTTTGTAAGGAAGTCATAGGTCATAATTTGTATTTATGTTATGATAATGATAATTCATCCTGTTTGAAGTTTCCCAAAAGGTACGACTCATTACTTATTAATAATTTTTTATTATTTTAATATGGATCTTATGGGGTATCTCTTTCATGGATGAATTCATGGAAGTGAAGAGGTTCACTTCAGATTGTATATTTCACTTTTAAAGGGGTTCTAGGAGATAGACAATAGCCTAATCATGCTGTGCTGTTCTGTTTCTGGAAGTACCCTGCTTTCATTACTGGTAGTACACACAATAAAAATAACTGAAGCCTACATATCTTCTTCAAGGAGTTATTTTTTCCATCTTTAGGTCACAAAATGAATGCATTTTAACCAGCTTACCAACCACCAATGGTATAACCCTGATAGAATGTAATATTTTGTTTTGGTACAGATTGAAGGTTTTGTTCAATTTTAGATGAGAAAAACAATTATATAATAAAAGAATAGATTACGGTCATATAAATTTCCTTTATTCAAAAAAAACATAAAAGAAATGATTAATATACAATAAAAGATTTGAATCACGGGGATGTAAGTACTCCTGGTCATGTTCCAGAACTAAATTAAATGAAATTCATAAATAAAGTCACATGACATGAGGACATGGAGGACACTGAAATACAAGTGTCCTACATGGGACACTTCCCCCCTGAAACAAGACACGATTGAAAATATATATGACACAAAGGAATATATATATATAATATATTATATATATATATATATATATATATATATATATATATATTATTATATATAAGACATCCACTGTTTTTAGAAAATAAAACATTTACAAAACACTTCGAACATTTTCAAATCTTGGTTTTATCCTTCACCTTCATAGGAAGAGATCATAAGAGCTCTTTCCATGCAGCTGAAAATGAGAACATAACAATGAAAAAAAAGTTTTTTTAGAGTTGAACAGGTAGGACATGTCTAGGGCACGCGTTCAACCCATGCCTTCTTTTAGGATGCATGCCAAACTTGTTTCTGACGCGGGTAAAAACATGACACCCTTGACTCCGGTGTCCTGTTAGGTAAATATGCAAAACAATTGGTTGTGGACTTGTAAATGCCCTGTATCTAGAGCGAAACTATAAGAAACAATATGAGTATACAACATACCCTGTATTTAGAGCTGAAACTATAAGAAAAGATACAAGTATACAAACAAAGAATGGTATTATGGTCATGTGAATGCTTTTTATCCAGAGGAAAGCTTGTGTTGTTTTCCATTAGTCTAGTGGCCACTTCGGGTGAAATAGATTAGTCATAATGCTTACACAGAAGATATTCTAACATTCTTACCAAAACAGGACAATCCTTTGGTTTGAGATACATCCCTAGGATGCTATAATCAATTCTGAAAATTACTGCCTTAGATATGTGGGCTGTCATTGGATCAAAGTTCAAATATTAGTGCGGATTGTGGAAGTAGTACTGTTTGCAGCCTTGCATACACCATTAGCTGTTTATGACGTAGTAGTTCCATAGAGTATTGTCTAGAGATACTGTTTAATAAAGAATGAAGTTGCACAGGTAAAGGTTACACTTAATATTAGATGTTGTGCCTCTCAGGTCATACCTGGGTGTGAGGGGCTTCATAGGACCTAACCATTCTAATGACTGAAAATATCAACAAAGTAGAGTAACCTAGCTAATACACAAAATATATGAACTTGTATGCATTTGTGTTATACGAATTTTAACATGGTGTATGTAGAAAAGAAAACATGATTCAGTTTACTGTTATTTTTTAAATTACAGACAAAGCTTTGGCTAACCTTTTAGCATCATAAGGTGGAAAATAATTCCTTATCAAAATCGTTTTCACTATAAAGTTTCTGTGTAGTTTCATATACAGCTGGCTACATCTCTTATAACATTTAAATATTGCATGCGAACATCTGTGGTGCAGACGCTGTAGATGATAATTTATATATTGCACAATCTCAAATAAAGCTTCACGGAAGCCTTGGTTTGACCATGTAGCATGATAATACAAAAGATATTTGCCTTGGGGATTAAATTTTTGGCAAAGCCTGCTAATTGCATCTCTTTTCTTTTTAATGTTTTCTGTAAAATACACATCATCGGGAAACCCCCATTAGGCACCTCCCCTAATTTCAAAGATGGTACCTTGGGAAAACTGGATTATGCAAATGCTTGAGGCTTTTTTAACATAGGGCTTAAGGCCGTTACTACAACACACTCATTGTTGAAAAAGCCAACCGCGGCAAAAAAATGGTGAGGGTCTGGACTGAGGAATATGACATCTGAACAACATTGGAGAAAAAATCAGGGTATCGTGGAAAACATAAAAAAACATAAATAAATTCATTGTTTTTCAAATTTTTAAACATATAAACCAACAATAAGTTCAAATAAAAACATCGACACATAAATATGGAAAAAGACACTGATATATTTGATGTAGTGTTTGCCAAATGAAAAAAGATACATCAAAGTTGATATTGAATCCTGAACCTTCATAGCTGTCCAATCAAGGACGCAAAAGTGGACAACCAATACAAAATGACTTGAAATACGTAAATGTATTTGATCGTAATGAGTCATCTACAATGACAAATCTAGCAACTGGCTATCTTGTATCAATGACCTCTCCTCATTTTACAAGAAAAGGTCATGGCTCATTTGCCACTAGGTCTTGCATCATCTCTTTGACATCAATTGGTGGGTGTAGCTATATCAATCTGTGTGTTTTACAAGAAAAGGTCATGGCTCATTTGCCACTAGGTCTTGCATCATCTCTTTGACATGAATTGGTGGGTGTAGCTATATCAATCTGTGTAGAAGGTGGTGTTGATGTTGTCACGGCAAAGGACTCCTTTGCTCCCCGTGCTTCTGTTCCTTCCTTGCCCTTGCTCATATTGATGCTGCTGCTCCTCTTCTAACCACACAACTGACTCCTACATACGAGCCACTTCATACCCCACCCTCCACTCGAACATTATGTTAATATTATCAAAGGAAATGGCGTCCACATAAGGTATTTTCTCTAGCTGTGTCACCCATAGTCGAAGATTGTTATGGACATATACCAAATCTTCAAGACATGGAAAATCCAACCTATAAGAGGGTCATAATAAATTTAATGAGGCTTGAAGGTCATTAATTATAATAATTGTAATTGCTTAGTTGAGATTCTAAATTCTTGTGCTTATTTGAGTTTCAATTACACTCCAATTGTGGCTAAGGACCTGAATTAAAAGTCTCTGTAAATTCGGTACTCTTACACTGTAGTTTAACCACCAAACATCTACAACAAATAAGACTAAAAAGGCTTAAATATATTTCATTATAGTTGAAAACAGGAAATAATTCAACTTACAAATAAAACACATAATTAAAATTCTCAATTCTAATGGCTTAAATGGCATCAAAATATTTTTTTCATTGACAACATTGGTAAAGCCAAATAATCTGCTAGCTTCATGCATATCTTCATCTCACTAATAATTATTCTACAAGCATTGACATCAGGTACCATCAGCAACCCTTCCATCACCTTACAATTGAAATCAAAGTTGCATGAGTAAGCATAGGCAGGGTTGAGAAAAAAGTATTGTTGCATGAATGGGTTGATGAAGCATTCCGACCCATTGACTATCAATCAAATCCAAGATCATCGTGTATTTATCATATTTGGGGGAACCCTTGCCCTCATAATAAGACTGGATACTTCTTTGGCCCTATCCATGGCTTCAATGTTTATACAAGTACTCCATTGTGGGAATATCTCAATCAACCAACGGTATCACCTTTACCAAAGGTTCACTAACTATGCACATTTCTTGCACTTCTTTCCGGAAGGAATTGGTGTACACTACTTCAGTGATGGCTCTTGCATTCTAGCTTGTGCTAAATCCATAGTTATGATGATCATCACAAACTAATATTGAAGCACAAAGTTACAAACTGAAGAGAAATGAAGTTGGTGAAAGAACATGTTATTGTAGGATGCAACAACTCCTCATTTCTTGTGAATATCCTTAAGAGGCTAAGAACAAATGCATGCTTATATATCAATTTTGAGACACTCCTAGCCTGATCAATGACCTTGATGAAGGATATTTTCCTCACAGTCTTAAACATCAAATCGATGTAATAGGTGGGACATGGATTCCAGAACACCATGGGGTGCCTCTCCATTAGTAACTTGCTGATCTTCACATAATTAGTTGCATTATCTATTATGATTTGCATAGCATGTTGCAAACCAATCTCTGGGATTGTAATGTCCCTCTTGTGAAGGTTACCCTTAGGGTGCGATTCTGAGCTAGAGTTCTCTACAAATCATGAAAGAATTGTACTTCATAACAATAATGCGATGTTCAACAATCTAGGAAACAGTTGCACTCTTTATTGAATATACAAATAATATAGGAATGGAGCCCAACTGCAGTAGATTCCACCAGCAACCATAATAAAGTAGGGCTGATGCAACAAGCAATTAAAAGATTTACAAGGTCAACAATCTCCCAACAGGGATGTCAAGTCAAACAAAGGTTTCTAGGTTAAGGACTGTAGCTGCTGTAAAAACCCTATCAGCAGTCAAAGCTAACTTATGCCCCAAATAATTTCCTGTGTCCTGTTCATGGCCCCTTGGGTCACCCGCAGGCCCAGCTACCTCTGTAGGTTAGTCTGCTGGCGCAGGAAAGTAGAAATCGGTCTACTGTTGCCTCAGCAAGTTTGATCTAACCCTTCGCTGCCTCAAATGGTGGCCTCCAGCCCTTGCTGCTCCTGTAAATTAGCCCGGAGAGCAGATACCAGTCTGCTTGAAGAATTGGACCTAGCAACTCCTTGTAGGTAGGGCACTCATACCATGGGCCAACAATAGTGATAGCATCACAGGTTGATTGGAAAAATGGATTGGTATTTGTGATTCTCAAAGGTATGTTGCTCTAGAAACAGATACCTCCCCTCAACTCTCCCTTCTTTTTGCTTCAACCTTTGTTTGACGACTAACTGGAAGGCTGTGCCCATCTCTTGTTCTTGGAACAAAGGATGGTGAGGTTATGATGTAAGGTGAATCCGTGGAGTCCCTCTCACTTACCAAGTCCTAAATCTGCTCATGGTTCTTGAGGATTTAGCCACTCCACCAGCAGCAAGTTTAGCTATGGTAGTGGCTACCTCTTACTTTGATCGTTTACATAAATATCAATATGGGCAGCATGCATTATCTCTAGGGTTGGTGCACCACAAATCCCAACATCATGCCCTTTTTAGCCAAGTGGTGCTTCAACTGGCCAATCCCTTTTGTCATGGATTGTCTACACAGTTTACAAGACAATCCTTGTTGGGCTGTCCCATCTTGTGGTTCATCATACTGCCAAAATGGGTCCAAAGGCTTGGCATATTGGCAATGCAATACCCGACTTCCAACTTCAAAGCTAGGGCAAAAGAAAATGGAAAAAATGAACAGCAAACACTGCTGGAGAAAAAATCAGCTTGCTGGTGAAAAAAGTCAGACCCGTAGATTGTATGATTGTTCTATGAGCCATGAAAAATGATAATAAAAGGCAAGAAACATGGATTTTGAAAACCCTGCATAAATCCAGGAAAAAGACTAGTTAAGAGGGCGTAATTTGAAGAAATACCTGGGATCTGAGAATATCAACACTGTAGGCAGATAGGAATGATCCCTGCTCCAATTAAAAAATAAAATAAAAATTATGGTGATGAGAACAATGATTTGGTCCTCTTAGCACTGGTTGTTGATGATGGTAAGCCCCCTTCTCTCTTTCCCAACAGCTACAAACAGAAATGATCTAAAAAACCAATATCTTCTTTAAGGAACCCAAAATCATGGTGGGCGATATTTATTGTTATGGCATGATTTTTTACTGAATTAAAAATTCACATTATCTGAAATTTAGTAAAAATTTTGATTGTTACTGGCTGAAAAACTGACTATGGTTTGACATTGCAATTTTTTGTGATGTTGCCAAAAATTTTGTGATTTTTTTCATCTATGATACTTATTAAGAGTTCAACATGTTACTAGCAGGAATTGGATTTAGATAGGGAGAATAACACTCATTCTCACAGCTGCCCAGGCTAGATCCAATTAACTGCTAAGTGCATCTTATAAGAACAGTTTTATTTATTTCTAGTCATGATGTTGTGTCTAGGATCCTACACCCACTGTACACACATTTGTGCAATTGAATTCATTCAATTACTAGAATATTAAATGAAGCTTTCTTCCTTAATTGCTGAATTTTAAGTAATTTATGTTGAATGCTTTCATGTTTTTGCTTTGTTTGGTTGCAGAACATGACATATTACAAAATATCCAACGTGGATAATCGAATCACTAACCCAGAGCAGCGAATTGCAAGTGATATTCCAAGGTTCTGTTCAGAGCTGAGTGATCTTATAAGAGAAGATTTAACAGCAGTTTCTGATGGACTGCTCTATACATGGCGTCTTTGTTCTTATGCGAGTCCAAAATATGTTCTCTGGATACTGGTATTAAACTTATTTTTTGGTTCTCATCACGTTTGGAGTTTAGAGGGTTTATATGTTTTTCTTCTGCCTTCATCTTGAAAATTTCATAATTCACGTGTTTCCAATGTTTCAGGCTTATGTTACTGGAGTAGGTTTTGTGATTGGGAAGCTTTCTCCCGCTTTTGGGACTTTGATGTCTAAAGAGCAACAATTGGAAGGAGAATATCGACAGTTACATTCTCGATTAAGAAGCCATTCAGAAAGTGTTGCATTCTATGGTGGCCAAGACAGGGAAGCATCCCATATAAAACAACGTTTTGGAAATTTGGTTAGGCACATGAGCCTTGTTCTGCATACAAACTGGTGGTTTGGGATGATACAAGACTTTTTTCTTAAGTACTTGGGTGCTACGTTTGCAGTGGTTCTCATCATTGAACCATTTTTTTCTGGCAATTTGAGGCCCGATAGTTCCACAATAGGACGTGCTGAGATGTTGAGCAACTTGCGTTACCATACTAGTGTAATAATATCTTTGTTCCAGGCATTGGGGACACTCTCTGTTAGTTCACGGCGTCTCAATCGACTGAGGTTATGACTGCTTTCATCTCTTAAGTAGATTTGCGTAGTCTCTTCCTGTGTGATTGAATCTGACATGATTTAGCGGTGCATGATTAATTATTCTAGAATCTAGATACATATTAGGAATGTGGTGAATGTTAAGTTCTGATGCAATCAGAAGTGTTGGGGCCGAGGCAATGAATTGAGTGTTAGATGGAAATGGATGGACTGGAGAAATCCTAGCAAGGAATGCTATTGTAGACTCTTAATCTTGATTTCTGTGATGCCATCTTCATGCTAATATTTGGTGCCTTGTCTGGTTACTTTTCAGTGGTTATGCGGATCGTATTCGAGAAATGATGATTGTGGCAAGGGAGCTAAGACTTGCTGGTGGAAATCGTGCTATCCAAAATAAAGAGAGTGGCAGCTACTTTACTGAAGCAAGTCATATTGAATTTGATGGCGTCAAGGTATTTTTTAAAAACTTTTCTGCTCCATTTTCAGCTTATGGTTACAGTTTTGACATATCCTCGGGACGTTTTCTAACTTTCATGAGAACTTCTTGTCACAGGTGGTAACCCCAACTGGGAATACCTTGGTGGAAGATTTAAATCTGAAGGTGGAACCGGGTTCTAATCTTCTTATTACTGGTAATGCATTTTTCACTTGGGAGAGGTGATCTCTTGTCAATTTCTGTTTTTGTAGTGGCGGAGTCCTGACTAGTTCTTCTTTTTGGTTGGAAATAATGATTGCAATCCTGGATAGCTTCCTGGATATAAATTATGAGACCATCTATTATCTTTTCTGTTATCTTTTGATAGATGACATAAAAATCATATTGCTTACTCTCTTTTAATTTTATGGAGCAGATAATAACAAATCAATAAAGGAACAACATTCATTATGAATTATTCTGCCTTCTATCAAGTACTTGAAATTGACTGTGCTGGTTTTATGATTGGGATCTCTGATATTTGTAATACTGTAACCCTAGTCTCTTACATTGATGCTACAGGTCCTAATGGCAGTGGTAAAAGCTCTTTATTCCGGGTACTTGGAGGGCTTTGGCCCTTGGTTGCCGGTCGTATTACAAAACCTGGAGTGGGATCAGACCTGAATAATGAGATATTTTATGTGCCGCAAAGGCCTTATACTGCGTTTGGCACCTTGTGTGAGCAGCTGATATATCCTCTTACTGCATCAGAGGCGACTGAGCCAATTACCAAGGAAGGCATGCGTGAGCTACTGAAAAATGTTTGTGCATTGTTGCCTCACCTCTTAGTTGAACTATTGTTCTTTGTATTTTATTCATCATGCTATAGATTATTAAACACTAAGCCTCCTGTAGCTTATTAGAATACTGGATGTAAATTCTAATAGTTTCTTAGCAATTTGGATGCCTGGAGCTATATTTATGGGCATACCAACTCATTGACAGATATAGACTGAAGAATGGAAAGGCTAAACCAGTTTTGTCACTGGCAGGTTGACCTTGAGTATCTATTGGATCGTTATTCTCCGGAGAGGGAAGTAAATTGGGGTGATGAACTTTCCCTTGGAGAACAACAGAGATTGGGAATGGCAAGACTTTTTTATCACAAGCCTAAGTTTGCAATCCTTGATGAGTGTACTAGTGCTGTGACAACAGACATGGAAGAACGATTTTGTGCAAAAGTCCGTGCAATGGGTACATCATGCATCACAATATCTCACAGGCCTGCCCTTGTGGCATTTCATGACACTGTTCTATCGCTAGATGGTGAGGGAGGTTGGAGTGTACATTACAAGAGGTTGGTGTAAAGTATAAATATGTTTACTGTTTTATACAAAAGGCTGTTTTATAGATAGATATTGGTTTCTTGACTCAGGTGTTATCATTTCAAAATTATTTCTTTGCACTGTTATGCAGGGAACCTGTATCACAATATTGTGCAACAAGTGAAGATGAATCATATAGTGGAAGAACAAGAACAGAACGTAAAAATGATGCAATGACAGTTCAACGAGTGTTTGCCTCTACTAGTGGGGTACTGAAGTTTGTCTTTTTCAATGCTATTCCAAGGAATTTTTTCCTAGAATTTCACTTATAATACATGAAATATCTGTTTTTGTTTCAATTGGCAGGAAACTGCATTCAGTGATTCCAAATCAGTTGAATCACATGTGGGCGAGATTCTAGCAAAGTCTCCACCAAAAGAACTTGGTGAACCTGTTCCTAATATTCCACTTTTGAAGGCCAATCCTCGGAAAATGCCAGCGAGAGTAGCTGCGCTCCTAAGAATATTGGTATTTAACATTCTATAATCCTTTACCATGGAATTTATAGTGCCTTTATCATCTTTCGAATTCTAGTCTTCTTTTTAGTATATCTGCCGTATCTCAGTAGAGGAATATGAACATTTGAAAACATGTTTCAAGTTTTCAACCAGGATTGCTTACTGTTAGGATATTTTATTCTTCAAGCTTTATACTCTTTTAGGTTAGATACTTCTGAGGTTAATGAGTTAATTATTTATTAAATAAATGTTATTGTACTCTGTCTGTCAAATTCTATTTCAAAAGTTTCTGTTTTTTGAATTATCAAATTTTCCAAAAAGATATTTATTTGGTTGGAAGTTGGAACAGCTTTACTTTAACTGATTATTACCTTCTTCCAGATTGTAGTCCTTGCATATTCTGAAGGCAAAATCGTAGTTCTTGTTTATCATTTAACTCAATGTTTATCAAGAAAAACTATATAAAAAGCAAATATGAGTGTTTTAAATTTTGATGAGTAAGATTGCCAGGTTGTTTTCAGTTTTTGCACAAATTATTTCTTTTTGTTATCTCTATTCATGGGGTTGATATGTTTGTTTACAAAAACAGAAAAGCAATAATAAGATGATAACAACCATCATTTAGGGGTACGCCTTGTGGGTCCTCTTGGTTGGAGAGATATTAAAGTTTGAAGTTTGATGCCCCAAAATGAATGGGTGTGTCCCCAGTTCTTGCCCCAAGAATCCCTGGTCTAATAATTCATGTTGCCCCTAGAAGAAAATCTATATTGAAATTTGAATTGACCCAAATCTGAGTGCTCAAGTTGGTCTTCATGGTCAAAATAATTAATTAATTCCCAATCCTTCTCATGTCGGCTCCTATAATGGTGCTGTCTTTTAAAAGGTAATTTTTTGTCTTTTGGTTCAGGTTGGCTCCAAAGTAGGGCCCCTTTCTGAACCATATAAATTACCCAGCCATGGAGCCTCAAAAGACACAATTCGGTGCATGTCTGAGAGATCAAATGTCTCTGATCTTGCTGTAGTAGTCGGAGGTCAACAAAAAGAGAAAATTGGGCAAGAAGACCAGAGATAAAGAAGTTGAGTCTGTCTTCTGAAGCAGGATTATATATCTAATGTTGTTTTGGTTTTGCTCTTAATCCTTCTTTTGATATGCTGGACTTGAGACCGAATTTTTTGAGCCACATTTGAGGCCACGTCAGAAGTAAGGAATCCAAATTTGTTGGATATTTATCTGTCCAGACCAAGCTCTGTATAGGCTCTAGAAGAGAGGCCTGTTTAGACCTAGTTCAAGTGCAGGATAGTTGCTTGTTCAGGCCGCAGAGAGGAGTTCATTGAAGCTGAAGAAATAGGCCTTTTAGGCCTCAGAAGAAAGACAGTGTCAAAGCTGCAGGAGGAGGCTGTTTTAGGTCTTCATATATCACAGGAAAGGGACAGAGTTTTGGCCACTGTTGATCTGCAGTCCACGAACAGAAGTAAATAGTAGATTTGAAGTTAAATCTCAGCATCACAGAGACAGTAAAAATTCATTCTCTTCTAGCAATATCAAATTTCTCTCCGAGGTATGATTTAGGTTTCTACATTTGTTTGTTGGTCAAAGTTTGTGGGGCAGACCTGAAGTTAACTTAGCACAAATAACAGTAATTGAGGATTGTTGTAATTGGGCCACTATCCCTGGCATGGGAGCCCAAAATTCTAGTTTTATCTTTTATTATAAAGGGTTGCAGGGTGGTGCTAGGCAAAGAAGTTGGAACTTCCTTTAGGAGGTTGTTGCCTCCTTTCAGTAGGAGCTGGTAAATCAGGGGTTGTATGTTATGAATATAATATATAAATAATATAAATAATAATAATAATCATAACACCAATTAATTAGTGATTAGTATAGAAGAGGCATGTCTCTAAGGACATGACCATTCGTGGAGTGCAACTTGCCCAGGTATATAAGCGGGCCCTAATTTGTCACAATCTCATTACCATATCTCATATCTTCTGTACATTCAACATTCTTATATAAATATATTATTTGTCCGATGATGGACATCCTTATATTCCAGATATTCTGAATTTTCCACTGTGTATGCAAACCTTGTTCGTTTCATTGGTATTAGAGAGTAAATGAACTTTGTTTGTTACATTGGTATTAGAGAGTAAACGGACTTTGTTCATTACATTGGTATTAGAGCGTAAATGAACTTTGTACGTTACATTGGTATCAGAGCTGTTTGATCCTCTGGCTGCTCTAATGTTGCATAGAGCCAGTGTGATCCGGCTTTTGGCCATCAACCCTTCATCAACTTCATTGTTGTCGCAATTCAAGCATTTCGTTACACAAGTTTTGGAGGTTCTCCATTCTGCAGCAGGTCTTTGATCATTTAAAAAGAAAAAAATCTGAGAAAAAAAATCAAGTTCAGAAAGAAAAAATATAAAATTAAAAATAAAGAGGAAAGAGTATATAGTAAAGAAAATATATTTTATAAATATATATATATATATATTATAATATATATATAAAAAAAATAAATAGAACTATAAATTTTTTTATTTAAAATTAAAAAAAGTTATAAAAAGGAAAAAAAAGAAATTAAGAAAAAAAAATTGGCAGCTTCAACCATATCTGCCCCCACCCATAGTCACAACTGTCCAATAGTTGGTTTTGCCAACCGTTGCATTGCTACTAGCCACAATCTGGGACCGTTTTCCCTGTGCATGCTGCCAACATCCTTGTACCCCACTGTGGAGTGCCCCACATCCCCACTGCATTGCTCCTACCTATTCGGCTCGACACTGCACATTCAAAAACCGCTACAGCCACCAATTCTATCGTAGCATTTGCTGTTATCCCTGTTTCACCTTGAACTTCCCACCTTACTATTCCTCCATGCCATTGTCCTTGTTTCACCCTAGACGTGCGATTAATATCGGGTCAACTACGACCGCAGAGACTGTTTTCATTTTTCCTGTCTACCGGTAATGTCACTGCCTTCCAAATATTAATGACTGCATCCTTGAATTAAGAAAAAGAAAGTTTAGGCTATTGACATTATTAGAAGATTATCTTGTTAAAGAGAGCATGAGTCCATGTATCTAGAAGGAAGACAATAAGTGCATCCATTAGTATTAATATTTCCATAGGGAAACAAATGTACAAGCAAGTACAAGCATAACTAAGTTATTTAAGAGCAATCATTTGAAAAGTCAACATACCAAGGATCTTATATAGGGAAAGAATAAAAGAATTAAAGAAAATTAAAGAAGATATATGATGTAGTTATAAAGGAGTCAAAATATATAAATAATTATAGGTGTTAGATTAAAAGTAAAAAGTTGAGTATTTTGAAGTTAAAAAGGGAATATAGTTAAAGTGAGAAAAAGCAATATTTTGACAATAATTACAAATTTTGAAGTCCAATTCAAGATTTTTAAGGGGTATTATTAAAATAATTAAAAATAAAAAACACACGCACACACATATACATATATATAAAGAGTATTTTATAAAAAAAGTATATATATATTATTTAAAAAGAAAAGAATTAAAAAAAATCGGAATTATTTAAATATTTGAGACCAAGAATGGAATCTCCTAATTCATAAATGAAGGGTTATTTTCAGAAACTTCATATAACTATGCTTCAGTGCTATGTAAAATTACAACAACTCTTGTAGGAAAAGATGTTACTATTTCTATCTCGCCCGTCGAAGATAAAAATTATATAAACCCTAAACTCGCTAACGAATTGGTGATTCCTAAGGCAAATATAATCGAAAAGTTAGACCTTTGGAACACAAAGCAATATGACATAATCGATTTACAACTAAACATTGGGGACTATACATTTATATCACAATTCTGTGTTCAATCCCTATGGAGCAATTGAGGTGACATAATTGTAGGTTCATGCTGGATGGAATCACTAGGGTCTTTCATCTTAAATATGAAAAAGAAGTTTTTGGCATTTTCCTACAAAAAGAAAAGAAAAGAAAAAACGCTACAGGATGTTACATTGAAAGCCAGATTGAGTAATACTAGGATATGGATAAGATATCTCAAAAGTATTTCTTCAAGAAAACCAAAAGGCAATGCAAAATATGTACAAGGAAGTCAAAAATATTATTCTCAAGGACCACAAGGAGAAATTACTGATGCAAATTAAGAAGCCTAAGAAGGACAAGAAGTTGTTGGAAAATGAAGTATAATAGTTTATTGAGAAGGAAGCCTCGAAATCTTTAGATGTTTAAGTCGAAGAAAAAGGGTGAATAACGATCCAGTCAATATCACAACTCGATAAAATGACAAACCAATTGAAGTGAAGATGTACTTGGATGTTGCAGTTCAAATGATACAAATTTCAAATGGAGATCCAATGATCAACCAACCGACTTTTGTACCCGAAGGAAATCATATACCTATAGTAAAACAAGAAATTTATCAGCATCCGAATCACAAGAGAAAACATCTCAATTAGTCTGCTTATCTGTATCACTCATAATAGAAACAATAGACTTATGTTCCCAAGAATAACGATGTAACCACAATTCAGTCTTATGATAAAATTTCATCCCAAGTTTCCAGTAACCACAAGATTCCACAAAAGATTAATTCGGAGTGGCTAGATCATTTTATTGTGCGACAATTTTGTACCACACCCAAAAGTTCATATTGTCTTGTATCATCAAAGATGATAGTTCCACAAGTTGAGGAGGCAAAAAGACACTACAAAACATAAAAATATATCAAGCCTTTTAATTAACAAGCTTTGAGGACAAACTTTTCTGAAGAGGAAGACAATGTTACGAATATAATATATATATAAAATAATGTAAATATAAATAATAACAATAATAATAATGATTAATTAGTGCTTAATATAGAAGAGGCTTATCTCTAAGGAAATGACCATTCATGAAGGGGCATTTGCCTAGGTATATAAGTGGGACCTCATTTGTAACAATCTCATCATCATATCTCATATCTTCTATACATTCAATATTCTTATATAAATATATTATTCGTTCGATGATGGACATCCTTATGTTCTAGATATTCTGAATATTCCATTGCGTATATGAACCTTGTTCATTATATTGGTATGAGATCGTGAATGAACTTTGTTCGTTACATTGTGGTTCCTTCCAGTAGTGGTTGGTAAAACTAGAAGTTCTAGCTTCCTTCAAGACATAAATAAATTGCTAATATAAATTGTCTATCTTTGATGCGATGTTATTGGTTAATGCTTTGTGATACTAAATTGTTAAAAAAGTGAAATAATGATTCACCCCTCAGTATTTCCAACTAGAGATGGTTATATGGATAACCCTATTATGTGTTTCTAGCACTTGAGGGGAAGTGATATGTCCCAAGTTAGCCCATCAATCCATAAGTGTGTGTGTAGATGGTGGCAATGGAGTGAGAATGACTATAGGGCAAGGTGCCATGGCCAAGTGACTAGCTATTAGTAGTCCAACATCTCGAGCGGATGGATGTAAGGAGAGAGAAATCATGGCGGCATGAGTTGCCCCTTTCCTCAACTAGCTTTTTCCACCCCTCTGGTGCACCTTTTTACTTCTTTATGACATGCTTTGATTTGGGTGCATAACTTAGGAGTCCAAGCTTGCTTTTTGAGATTTAGCATTTATTACCCGTTAATGATGACATACTTTATTTCTCATTAGAGTTGGGTCAATACAAGGGTTGCTTCTATGGATGGAACATCATGTGCTTGAGGAACCAAGTGATGGCTAATGAGTGGAGTAGAGTTCATGCTAGGCTTTTTCCCATGCACTAATTTTTGTCCCAACCATTTTTTGCATTTTATCTTTTTCTTTCATTGTGGGTCTCTTTTGCTTTTAACCTTCTTTTAGCTGCATCGACCTCTAGGGAAAAGTTTTTCGGCCTAGACTAAGGATGCGGATGAGAAGGTGCCAATCCCCATGACCAGTGACCACTGCCCGAAGAATGGACATGGAATAATGGGAAGGATGGAAAGTGGTAAGTATGGGATATCATGGACACACTACTTCAATCAGAGCCTCCCTAGTAGTGTCCTTCCTAAAACCTTACGCCTTAGAGGAGGTCCCGCTAGATTAGAGTCAAAGACTAACCTCCTAGTTGAAGTGAGGGAACAAGAATACTATGACGATCAGTTAATCCTCGAGATTGGGCTGAGTTTGATGCTTTGTTTACAACACTTTCGAATCTCACAAGGCTAAGTGAGATAATGGGCATTGAGCCTAGTTGGTTAAATCCCTTGTTTAATTCCTATTTACAAATTTACAAATATCTACAATCAGAAAATAAACTTTTAAATACTATTACACAAAAACCGCACTTTATAGTCACAGAAAGTAAATAAAACCTATCATTGGTACAATAAAATAAGAAAAATTATAAGCAGATTTTAAAGTTTACATCAATAGTCTAAAAAATTTGTGCATGCATTAAATGTTATGACATATGACAGCCAATAAACATGCAACAGATGTCACAGATCTGCTCAACATTTAAAAGAACAATATTCCAAAAAGCTAAAAATATATGCGCCAAATGTGAAAGAGTGAAGTAATTGAGTTTATTTGATCAAACGTGAGTGTACAACCAACTGTCCTTTCAAAATGTTGTAAAAATTTGGACCAGAAAATGACTTTAGATGCCAAAGATGTTAATTATCCACACAAAGGAATCCAAGTGCCATGAAAGAAGCAAGTTAATAAAAGTTTTTGGTTTTGACTGTTGAAATTGTAACTAGGTTGGGTCTTCATAATTTATCATTATGTTTTTGTAAAGAGTCAAAAAGATTTTTTTTAAGAAAAAATGTTTGTGTCATGTCTCGTTTGGACATTGAAAAGAAAAGAAAAATTGAATTTTTAAAAGTATGTTTTTGCCTCCAAGTTGACCAAGTCGGCCCTCCAAGGATCAAGTCAAATTGCCCAAGAGACATGCCCCTTCGCACGAACTTACAACTATAAATACATGCAATTCGTCTCCATCAAGGACAAGCTTTTTAGTATCTTTTTCTGAGGCATAAGAGTGAGTTTTCTGAGGTACAAGTGTGAAATTTCTTGAGGCACATTCTTCTGTGACCAAGCGAGTTTCCCGAGGCACACCTTTTTGTAGTCAAGCAAGTTTTCTGTGGCATTCGAATCTTATGTGGCACTATATTTCTGTGGCATCCAAACCTTTTATGGTATCCGAACTTCCTGTGGCACTATATTCTCCCATGGCTATGTGTGTTCCTAAAGGCTATATTCTTCTACATTTATATGAGTCATCTGAGACACTTTATTTCAGTAGCATGGGGCATCTTAAGAACAATATTGTGTGTTGAAAATGTAACTAGGTTTCGTCTTCATAACTATCATTTTACTTGTATAAATATGTATTTCATGTAAAAACGAAAAAGAAGAAAGATAATTTTATTATTATTATTATTATTTTCTAGTCAAAGCATGTTCTTCATGCTTCTAGGGTTTATTGAGTCAAAAATAAATTTTGTCATGTGTCAAAGTCCCATTTGGACTATTTACATGAAAAACAATATATTTATTTTAAGTCAAAAGAGTCATTCTGTCACCTACAAGACCAAGTTGGCCTTACCTCGACAAGTCGGCCTAGAAGAGGCAACTATTCGACCTCCTAGACAACGATAAATAGAAGAGACTTCGACCTCATTTGATCACTCACTCACAATCATCAATCTTTGTGCCAAGAAGAAAAAAAGTAGCGAAAGTCAAAGAAGAAAGAGAAGAAGTCGAAGGAGAGAGAGAAGGCCAAAATTTTCTTGTTTTGTTCACACATGTGAAGGTACTGGGGCAACTATGTGAAGTTGCAAGTCTGAATTGTAGGTCCAAATTTCTGTGTTTGAGCAGATTTTGTTGAGGTTTGACCAATGTTGACTTTTGTTGACTTTGACTTGGTTGGAGGAGTTTTGAAGGAGGGTTGACTTGGTCTATGTGGAGGTATTGGTCTTGGGTTTTGGGTCTTGGATATCTCACTTTGATCTGATTCTATAAGAAGAGAAGTTGTTTGGGTTTTCCCCCTTGTGGGGTTTTGCCCTGACATGGAGTCTACATATTGTGTTCTTTGTCTTTTATGATCTTCTTGCACTTCATATTTTGGTAATTGCTTGATGAGGAAGACATAATAGAAGTAATAAAATCCAACAAACATTCACAATTAATTATCAAGTAAGAGGAATCTACTCTAATCTTCTTGCCTATTGATTTCTCAACATGGTATCAGAGCTAAGGTGAAGGAAGGGCAACTGAAGGATCACATTGTGTTGGCATTCTTGTTTGAAGACATTCTTGAAGCAACTATCTTCCCTCCGCTTCTCTAATGGAAAGATACAAGAAGGAAGGTCTCAAGACTCTTAGGAGTCTCCTTGAATCTATCAAAGGTCGCATCATCATGTTCATCTCCAAGCTATCTAAGGAAGTCATGGATGGAAATTTTTATTTTGCTCTTATAGGTTCATTTGATGATGATAATACATGGGTAATAGATAGTGGAGCTTCAAGGCACATGACAGGGGAACATGGTCAACTCAACGCTCTATCAAAAGGAAACTCTTCTCCCTCAACACTTAGTGGAACTTGGGGGACAATAATAGCTACTCGGTTAAAGGGATTGGATCTACCTCCTTAGAGCTGGAATCCGGTGGAAATATTCATTTGAACAATATCTTATTTGTCCTAGGTTTGAAAAAGAACTTGCTTTCTAGTTCTTGCTTAGAAGATAAAGGTGATAGAGTGGCATTTGTTGATGTCAAAGTTATTGTTTGGGTTAAGGGATCTAGTATTGAAAATGCGAGGTCTATTGGGATTCATGAGGGGAGGTTGTATAAACTTCTAACTCCTCCTCAAGCTCTAGCGCATTTAGACATCAATCGTTGTGAATTATGGCATAGAAGGTATGGTCACCTCCATTACAAGATATTGCCATCATTGAATCAAATGGTTATTGGCATGCCTAAGGGCACAGAGGAGTCTGTAAGGGATGTGCCCTTGGCAAGAATGTGAAGAAACCTTTTACTATCAGTGACACAAGATCCAAGGAAATTTTGGATTGCTTGTGGACCCATGGCAGAGAAGTCACTTGGTGGTCATCAATACTATGTGACATTTATTGATGATCACTCTAGAAAGACTTGGACATACCTCCTAAAGTCTAAGGATGAAGTATTCGAGAAATTCCAAGAATTCAGGGCAGAAGTATAAAATTTGATAGAAAAGAAGATCAAAACCCTAAGATCAAATAATGGTGGAGAATAGACTTCTAGAGAACTTGTGGCTTTTTGCAAAGAAGTAGGAATTAAGAGGGAGCTGATAGTTCCCTACAATCCTCAACAGAATGGTGTGGCTGAAAGGAAGAACTGATCCATTGAAGAATGTGTTAGAGCCATGCTACATGACCAAGACCTTCCCAAGTTCTTATGGGGAGAAGCCTTTGTAACAATAGTCTATATACAAAATCAAAGTCCTCACAAAATTCTTAATGACATGACCCCGAAAGAAGCATTCATAGGAAAGAAGCAAAATGTTGATCATCTTCGAATTTTTGGATGTCTCATATACATTCACATTCCCAAGGAAAAAAGGAAGAATTTGGACCCAACAGGTATAAAAGGCATCTTTGTTGGATATAACACCTCATCAAAAGCATACAAAGTCTACATCAAGGAAGATCATTGTATTGAAGCTTGTAGAGATGTCATTTTTGACGAAAGCATTGCATATAAGAAGTCCAAGAATATTCCCATTGATTCTGATGAAGAAGAAGAACCTATCTTTACAAATGGAGAAGTTTCAAGGCAAGACAATCCTTCGGAACCTATAATTAATCATGAAGAAATTGAAAGGACCAAGTGAACCCAAGCAACTAATCATCATTCCAGAAGCTCGAAAAGGCTAGCTTGGTTAAGTTCAACTGTACATGAAGCCAAAGGACATGCAACAACTAAAGGAACATTCAAAGAAAGTAAGAAGCGTAAGAGATATTTAGGTTATGCAGCGTACATGACTAAATTTATTGACGCAGAACCTACCACATATGAAAAGGCAACCAAACATCAAGAATGGAAGAATGCAATGCAAGAAGAATACCAATTTATAATGAAGAATGATGTTTGGGAAATTGTTCCTAGACTTAAAGACAAATTAGTTATGACTTCCAACTGGGTGCATAAGATCAAACATGCAATTGATGGAAGTATTGACAAGTATAAGGCAAGGTTTGTGGCTAGAGGATTCTCTTAACAAGAAGCAATTGCTTATGATAAACTTTTGTTCCAACTGCAAGATATACAAGCATTAGATCACTCATTTCTATTGCAACTATTATAGGATGGAACATTCATCAAATGGACGTAAAAACAACCTTTTTGAATGGGGTGATTAATGAAGAAGTCTACATTGAGCAACCCCATGGATTTGAAGTCCATGGTAAGGAGACACTTGTTTGCAGATTGAAGAAGTCTCTATATGACTAAAAGCAAGCCCTAGAGCATGGTATGCCAAGATGGATGCGTATCTACTAAGACTTGGCTTCGTCAAAAGTTTTGCAGATCCTAATATTTACGTCATGGTGGTAAAGAATGAACCTGTGATCATACTACTCTATGTGGATGACATACTAATAACAGGTGTGGAACCGAGCCCCAAGGGATAGCTCAATTGGTCGAGTTCTTGTTGCTAAGTACCTCGCTTATTAGGAGGTCACAGGGTCCGTTTGGCAGACGGGTAGATCCCTTCGGGTTGATCTACTTGGATTTTCCCATGGATGTAGCAGCCACTCAGTGTCTGTGAATCACCCTTAAAAAAAACAGGCGTGGAACCTTGTATTCAAGAATGCAAGAAACAACTAGCAGTTGAATTTGATATGAAGGATCTTGGACTAATGCATTACTACTTGAGATTAGAAGTGTGGCAGAAACTTGGTGATATATATCTTGGTGAAGGGAAATATGTTATGAAGATCTTGCAGAAGTTTGGTATGATGGATAGTAAACCTATGACAACTCCGATGAACACTAATTTGAAGAAATTAAGGAATTTAGATTCAAGTCTTGTTGATCCTACATACTATCGACAATTGATTGGCCCCTTGATGTACCTTGTGAACACCTTGCCAAACATATGTTTTGCAGTAAACATTCTTAGTCAATTTCAGATGGAGCCAAGGCATGATCATTGGATAACAACTAAACATATTTTGAGATATCTTTGTGGTGTTATAAAATCAGAAAAGGAGAAATATTTTCTTATACAAATAATTACTTGTGATTCTTTTATATTTTAGTTCATCAAGCAATTACCAAAACAATAACGCAAGGACAACGGATGTAGGCAGACAGCCAGGGCAAAACCCTTATCTAGGGGAAAAACGAGTCAACAATTCTTCCTTCAATAGTTTCTCGAGATAATCCAAGACTCTAGACCCAGACATAGACTTCCTCCACACCAAGTCATCCCTCAATCCTTCTTGCAGATGATAACCCTTCAAAAGCAACTTCGACCTGGCAGCAACAATAACAAATTTGACCCAATAGCAGCAACAACAACAACTTCGACCAGAATAGGAAAACTTTGATCTCCCTTGATACACCTCAAAAGTGAGTGAGAGTTGTCCCAAAATTTCGATCTTGATTTTTCTATCTTTCTCCAGGAACTCACACTTCTTTCCAGCACTTCTTCTAGCCCTTTACCAACTTCGCACTTCCCAGCTTCAGAGATTGAACTATGTGTGTGAGAATGACATGCTTCAAATGAATTCAAATTGCCTTGTATATATAGCATTCCAGGGAGGTCAAATTACTCTTCTTGAGGTCGACTTGGTGTGGAGGGGACTAAATTCATTTTTGACTAAAAAATAATTCTTTTTACATAACCCGAAAGCCCAAGAAGAGTCTCTTTAAATGTACAATGACTCTAATGACAGAGAATAAATCCTAGAAGAACTCAATGGGTACTTTGACCTAAAACATGAAGACTTAAGCATGAAACCCATGCTTTAGTAAGTCATAATAATAATAATAATAATATTTTTTTCATTCTTTTGATAAGTACATTTCAAATACATTTATGAAGACTGAACCTAGTTACAAATTTGAACACTTCCTCTTAACTAGGGAGGTATTCATCAATACAAGTACAAGGAAGATCTCAGATTACATAAACCATGAAGAATTTTAGCGAACACAATGCCATGGACCAGATTCCTAACCAGGGCAATCTATCCAAGGTCCTCCAACAGTTTAGGGACCACAATGCCATGGACTAGATTCTTGACCAAGGCAATCTATCCAAGTGGGACTAAGATGGACTAAAGTTTTCAACCTCTCTAGGTACCATCAGGCTTGCTTACTAACCAGCAACCCAGGGATCTAGGTGCGTATCTGAGGTCAGAGCTCCATGACCAACGCCACCCTCCCTACGTCAGGAACTAGACATCGACACATAATGCCGACCATATGTCCTCCCAGGTAATGTCTCACACATAAAGCATCAACTTTTGGATTATTCCAATCGGTAACAAAACAAATCGACAACAAATCTCTCCTGATCGACAACCCTAAGCATGTAAAACATGCTATCAAACCTTCGAGAGGTTTACCTATACAAACACAACCCCAATCAGTGACAAACTTTCAAATGTACATAAATAGATACAAACCTCTAGGGTCTTCCAGACAACTTGATGTTGCTTCTCAACTTTTCACAGTAGGACTTAGAGCTTTTCAAATGAATCCTGGCAGAAGATTCCTCAACCTTAGAGCTTTCCTTCCGGCTTCTCATGCAACAACATATTCCATAAATAGATTCGGCTTTTCTTATCTCAACAACCCTTCAAAATACATTCTTCGATTTTAAGTTTTCCATCATGACTATGATATGACCTCCCTCTCAACTAGGGAGATTCCTTTCATCCAAGCCCCCTCTTAACTTAGGGAGATTTCTTTCATTCAAGCTCCCTGTTAACATAGGGGCTCAACTTCTTTTCTACGACATTGGAGAATCTTTCATGGCTTCCATCCTTCTTATCAAAGTTATCATGACCATCATCATTCACATCATGCTTACCATATCAACTTACTTTATGGACATCTTTATCATCTTGAAGATTATGTACCTGCACAACTTAGATAGCAAGTGCAACCAAATCTATAGAAGCATGAAGTTAACCATATCAAAATCATATAATGGAAGCATTCATCTTTAGAAATCAAATACGCGAACTTAGTTACAAACAAGAGTCATATACTCTTCAACTTCTTGCTAGGGTTTTTGTCATAAAACCTAGACTACTTCATCAAGACTTTGAGCATTTCATAACAACTTTCATTACATTTTAAAAATAATTGCAAAGACACCAACCCTACCCACAATAACACATAAACTGGTGCCAAAGGTGCCAACAATGCAGGAAACATGTCGTGGAAGGCCACGTAAGGTTACTTTACCCTTAGTGAACACAACCGATCAAGAAAGTCCCCCTGTCATTTCATATGAACCAAAGATAGTAAAACATGCTGGCAACAAACGTATTCAACATCAGCTAGCGAGAAAACCGTACCTCTGTTGCAATTGTCAGGACATAGAATCTGTTTATTTGAATTTGTAAAATTACCAAAATTTAAGTTGGAATCTGTATATCATCAACCTACAATTGTCACAATGGCCAACAACAATTCAATATTAACAAACAAGTTGGGCGAGAAGGAAAATACTACAGTTACACCAGATAAGTATTCATACAACAAGTATCGAACATCCCACATGGATGAAGAGGGAAACAACTTGATGGGGGGAATGGCCATCCAACAAGTTGCAATAGTTGTTGCTTCTGATCTACGAACCTTTGGAAATGTGTTTGCGAACAATTATTACAAAGTTATTGTTCTATCACCTCAATTGCTATACGAATTTTATAAGGATTGCAACACAGTTGGTTGCCCAAACACTAGTGGACAAATGCTCTCATTAGCAACTATGGAGGCCATCGATCAACTGATAATGTCTCCATACTACAACGTGTTAAATGTCGAGATCAAGGCAGTTGATTCTCGAGCCTCTTATAACAACGGGGTACTAGTTTCGATAATTGGATCAATTACCTTTAAGAACAGTGGAACACGAACCTTCACTTGATCCTTTTTCTTGGGTCCTCAGAAAAGTGGATAGTTTGTATTGAATGATGTGGTTAGGTACTTGGATGAAGAAACAAAACAACTAAAGCAAGGGAATTTACCAAAGAGACATCAAGCTTGAAAAATATGCTCCTGGATGAGAAGGGAACCTCAAGGTAGTTGATTTCGGCGTGAGTGCAATGAAAGAGAACATAGGGACGAACGGATTATTGCACATTCGGATTGGGTCCCTGTCTATTTGGCACCCGAGGTGATAAATATGCAAGAGCAAGAAGCTCTTCCCTGAGACTTTCGTTAAACGTAACTCGCCCTTATTACTG
Organism: Pinus taeda; assembly: GCA_000404065.3. Classification (NCBI taxonomy): domain Eukaryota; kingdom Viridiplantae; phylum Streptophyta; class Pinopsida; order Pinales; family Pinaceae; genus Pinus; species Pinus taeda. The sequence continues at coordinate 205,967 of APFE030629119.1, forward strand.
AAATTAATGTATGAAGACACATCCATGAAATGCAAGCAAGGAATAGATGCCACTATCAAGAAGGGGACACGACGATACAATTACATTTAAAACAAAAGAACTTAATTATACTAAGTAAATTAAAAACAAAAATAAAAAGGAATAATAAATTAATAAAATATTAATTAATTATCATAAAGTGACTTTATCATTTATAATAAAGTTACATTGTTTAATTGTAAATTTACTTTATTAATTAATTGATAAAGTTACTTTCTTTAAAAAATATAAATAATATTATTGATATATATTATATTATATATATTAACCAAAAAAAATTGAATTGAAAAAGGAGAATGGATAAAACTCATTCCGAGATAAGCTACTAATGACGGCTTACATATGTTAGAATGACGTGTATGACAACCTGAGAAAATTGTCAGCGACAAGCTTTGAGAACAAAGCTTTTCGAAGGGAGGGGCATTGTTATTAATGTAATTTATATAAAATAAAATAAATACAAATGAATATAACTAATAAATAATCAAAGTAATGATTATTTAAAATTTAAATAGTCATTAGTTAAATGGAAAGGCATCTCTTTTAGACATGCTTTGTCATAAGGGGACACCTGTCTAGGTTTATATGCGGCGCCCTCATTCTAAGTTGTAACATTCATTCAATCTTTGTACTATCATCATATCAATAAAATATTATTTTAAATACATTTGTGTATTTTAACATTTAAAGCACAACAACTTGGAGTTTTGTTGCTACATTGAGAATCTTAAAGCCCCTGTGAAAGCACTAGGGAGGGAGCAACCAAGGAGCAAATATTTTTGGTAGGAGAGCGCTCCCAAAATTCGCTCCCAAATGGGGGCGAATTGGGAGCACACTCTTGGGGTCGCTCCCCTAGCGCTTCCGAGCGGAGTGTGCTTCGGGAGCGGATTCCCCGGGGGGGTGTCGCTCCCGAAATCTTGGGTGGGGTCCCACTAGGCTCGTTTCCATAATATATCATTTAAAATATCACCTTATGACTCCTTAATACATGAAATATAAATGATAGGATGATAAAATTTTCAACGTCATCCATCATAATTTACCATACCATCCAATTGCATCAACCAATATATACCATAATCATAAAACATAATAGGAGAATTTACCAAAATGGCATGCACTACAAAAACCTTGTGCCTCTCATATGCTAAAAAATAACAACGTTACCAAAAACGATACTGCTGTCATCAAACGTTTTTGTCGAAGTCTGAAAAGTAAGCAGTGATGAAGTTAGGTAAATGCCATGGTCAATAAACTTCTGGATGCATATCTAAGCTACTGCCCTTCCTTTTCTCATCACTCATCTTTTCTTCATTTAGCTAAGGATGCATGTCTAGGAAGGAGGTCTCTTTTCTTCCTTCATTTTCAGTTCTAGGTGTGCTGGTATGTGAGTGGGCTGAAGTGGCCTGTGTAGATGAGAAGATAGGTGAGGCAACTGCAGGTTGTTTTTCTTTTTCACTATGGGTAGGGGCAATCAAAGGCCCTTGTCTAGAATAATGCTCAATGCGAGATACAACAGATGGGATATGTGGGTCAATATCAGTTGGTGGGTTATCATGTCTGGAATTGGAGGGCCTATGACCAATGCCAGAAGCTGGTCTGATGGGATTTGGTTCCCATCCATCGTGCCACTGAGGCTACTGTTGTGCTGGTTATGGGGCTTGTGAATCTCCATTGTACTGGGATGTGGCTGAGGAGGAGAGTTATGTGATGCATGACGATTAGGCGTAGAACCACCTAGATACATATGCTCGGCCTAGGTTAATTGGTTGAATTCTTATTCTGGTTGAAGTGAATAGAAAATCTTATTCTCTTGTTCTCGCCTTCACGCCAAAACATGTTTGGCCTTCTGCCTTCTCCTTTCTTGTTCCCCTTGGAACACCTGTTGAAGAAACTTATCTATAGCAGAAATAATTTTTTTATATCATGACAACATATATTTCATTCACATGATAACTAAAACAAATTAAATAGTAAACTGCATAGCTCTTATCTAATATAGCAATTCAGGTGCTTGAAGCAAAAATATGATAGATGGAGTGATTAAAAACTTATAGCAGAAATAAGATGAACAAAGCTCTTTCAAAATCTTCATCATGGGCTTCACCATGCAAGTATATAAAACAGGTTGAATCATTGGCTGCCACCTGTAGATTATACAGTATTTATCATAGTGCAAGAGTATGGACATTTACAAAAGGAAATGAAATGGATATTATGTGGCAATGTATGTGTTGAAGAATCAAGGGCAATGAGGTGTAGTTTGATTCTTCTTGACTTGATAACAATTTGTGAAGTCTTTATACTTTTTCTTGTTAGCTTAATCTTCTTCTTCTTATTAGTAATGCATGTGTGTGTACTTCATCAAACTGCTACCAAAAACATAAGAACAATAACACAAGATGTTGGCTCTTTGCCAAGGCCAAAACCTCTCTTCTCTCGAGAGGAAAACCCTTTAGTAAGCTTATCTTATTGAAGCTTCTTATTGATCAATGCCAAACCATAGACCCCTGACTAGAATGTCCTCCAAGCACAAGTCAAGTCCTTCCTCCTTCACTTTGTTCCCCGACACTTAGTCTTCCTTCTTTTGGCACTTTGTTCCCAACACTTAGTCCTTCTTCTGACAACTGATAGTAGTCCTTGTTAGGTATCTTCTATAAGAGTTATTCCTCTTTATTCCTTGGTAGATTCCTTTACATATGAAGAGTACTTTATCCTTCCTCCAACCGAGCCCTTTCATGAGATGTAGTTGCAAACTTGATATGGCAGCACTGCAGCCCTATTTCTCGCATGTGTGGGAGGTTTCCCCTATACTTTGGTTCCATTCTCCTTCGCTTGAGAGAGACCCTCTTCTTCACTTGAGTAGGAGGCCTTATAGGCCTAGTGTTAAAATTGGCAATTGGGGCAAACTCCATATGGTCACCTTATTTATGACAACTGATATTTTTCTTGGATTCTTCTTTCTGAGAGGGTAGGATTGATCTAAAGATCATCTGATTCCCACATGTAAAAATGAAGATATGAATTTATTTGTATTATTGACAAATTGTCAAGGTCGGCTAGCAATCAAAACAGGCATTTTTACCCCCAGTTCATCCTCAACGTTGCATATAAAAGGAGGAGACCTCAAGTCATTATTCCATAATCTCATTTTCACTCATCTCTCTCCTCACTTGATTGGGTACGCAAATTTGACAACTTTCTCTCACATGTGCGAAGGAAGGAGGACTTTTGTGTTTGACTGCGTTGACTAGGCTTGACCAAGCTGCAGGGAGATTGTTTTGGGCTCCATTGACCTCCCTTTGATTGCGTTTTGGGTGTGTCTTCTTCTCCTTGGCAGGCTGTAGATTTTGGCACAAAAATCGAGGTGATCTGAACTTTTTGGTTTGACCAGCGTTGACTGCCCTAGTTGCTCGCTGCAGTTTGACTTTCGTTGACCAACATTTGACTAGACTTTTCGGGGCTGTTTTGGACTGTTTGGGTTTGCTGTTGGAGGCCGAAGTTGATTGGGTTTGACCAAGCTGCTTGAAGGAAGAATTCTGCCTTGTTTGACTAGCGTTGACTTTTCTGGTTAGGGCTTTACTGCTGCTGTCATAAATGATCAGATTTGTAAATTTGTACTACCTCTCTCTGCTGAACTATTGAAGAATATAAGAAGAATTGATCAAGGGTTTCCCCACATTGGGGTTTGTCCCTGGCTGGTGCCACATCTTGTGTCCTCTTGTCTTGGCTTGTCTTTTACTGTTTATGTTTATGTTCTATCTGCATTTTACTATCACGCTGATGTGATTGCTAAACTGGATACTGATATTGGGCTAACTAAGAAATTGAAGTAAATTGCTCTTAAGCATAGAACACACCAAAAAATTAACATGGTATCAGAGTTGAGGTGAAGACAAAGCCCAAGCAAGAGTGAAAGAAGAATCACCGAAGACAGTTGGACAAGGGCAAAGGCTCAATGGCTTCCTCATCCCACTTCCCGGCTGAAGACAAGCTCCGTGAAAAGTCTGACTATCTGGGATGGAAGATGTCTCTTGATTTAACATTGGAAGAACAAGAAGTGTTGGACTATGTGAGGGGTAAAATCCCCGAGCCTCCTTCAAATGCACTGACTGCTACAAAGAACAAGTACAACAAGGCTAAAGTTAAAGCAAAGAAGATTTTTAGAGATTCCATTGACAAGCGTCTGGTGGCCTACATCTCTGATCTAATCACCTCCAAGGAGATCTATGACAGGTTGGTTAGTGTGTTCAAGGTTAGTGATGCAAATCAAATTTTATTTTTCAAAAATAAATTGAAGGATATTAATAAGGGAAAGGACGAGGATATTCAATCCTACTTCTTAAGGATCACTGGGATCAAGAATGATCTTTTATCGATTGGAGAAGTCATTCCTGACAGGGAACTCACTACCCTTGGAGGACTCCCACCCGAGTGGTATATATTTAGAACCACTATTTTCAATAATGATCGAATTCCAGGATTTGAAGAATTAATGTCGAGATGCGTTCAAGAAGAGACAAGAATGGTGGAGCAAAAAATGCCTTCTAATAGAGGCAACGCCACTGCTTTCTCTGCTCATGCCTAAATGATAAATAATGTAGGGTCTAAAGGTCATTTCAATGGAAAGCCTGGATCTAAGGGTGGAAGGAAGGGAAGGTGCTTTGTTTGCAATAAGTTTGGTCACTATGCAAGGGAGTGTCCAAATAGAAGGGACACATCACATGATGATGATCACAATCACTTTAGGGGCAACTTCAACAACAACAATCAAAGGAATGGCAGGTTCAATGGCAAAGGAAAAAGGAACGCAGGACATGGAAATGGTCAACCCTCCAAGAAAGCAAGGAACTCCAGGTATGAAGAATCAAATGTTGATAACAATAAGCAAAAGGAATACTATCCTATATCGACCCTCTCCACTACCTCTCCTCCGGACTCTTTGGGGAATTGGCTAATTGGCAGTGGCAATGGTGCACGAAGCGGGAGCGAAGCGGAAGCGCGGAGCGCGGAAGCATCATTTTCCAAAAATCTAGGAAGCGAAGCGTCCGCGGAAGCGTCTGC
>APFE030629119.1:211421-228216 GCA_000404065.3 Pinus taeda
AAATTCACAAGTCTACAAGTCTAATGAGTAATCTATGACAAAAAGTAGTAGATTGTGAATAGCAAGCTCCTCCTTCTCCTAGCTCCTCCTTCTTCACTCCTCCAAGCTCTCCTCTCTTCTCCTCTCCTTTCCTCTCTTCTCTTCTCCTCTCCTCTCTTCTCTTCTCCAACTCTCATAAACTCAAAGTGAGAAAATGAGAAGAGAATGGGGGCTTTATTCTTTTCTAAAGTCACCCTAAAGTCACCCTAAACTCACCCTAACCCACCCCCTCATGCTTAGTTAAGTTAAATTTTAAAAGAAATTAAAAAAAAATTATGTTTATTTTGCTGCCCCGCGGGTTGCGCCCAGGTTGCGTCCAGGTTTGCGTCCAGGTTGCGTCCAGGTTGCGCGATTCGGAAGCGCGATTCCAGGGCAACGCCACCTAAAATGGCAGGAAGCGCACTTAAAAGCCGGAATCGCGCCACCTCAATTTTGGAAGCGCGCTTCGCCTATGGATTCCGGGACGATTCGCCTCGAGTCGCGATTCCGGCTTAGGATCCGGGGGGGAGGGGGGGCGATTCCTGCAACTATGGGCAGTGGTGCCTCAAGGCAATTCACGAGGTACAAGGAAGCTCTCTTTAATCTGATAGAGAAGGAGACAAAGTTGGAGATTATTCTTGGAGACGATGCCACCTTTCTCGTGAAGGGAGTAAGGAGTAAGGAATGTTACCTTTCAATTGAATCAAGGTAATACGATTCATTTACAAGAAGTTCTATATGTACCTGATCTCAAGAAGAACCTGGTGTCCATTTCGGCAATGGAAGACAAAGGAGACAAGGTGACATTCATTGATGGAAAGGTACGTGTTTGGAAAAGAAATTTTAAAGATGCTTTTACTCTTGGGTTTCGGGTTTATACTTTGTATCAAGTTGGAGGAAGCCCATTGGGAGCCATGTCTTGCAGCACATCTCTACAATCTGAACTGTGGCACCAGAAGTTTGCCCATCTTCATTATAAGGCTCTACTCGATGTGCGACAGATGGTGAGGGTATGCCCGAGTTCAAAGTAGAGCATGAAGGTGTATGTCTGGGATGTGCCAAAGGGAAACTTACAAGGGGACCATTCCCCTCGAGTAATAGCAAGACCACAAATATATTGCAGTTGATCCACTCCTACATATCTGGTAAGATGCCCGTAAACACTGTGGGAGGATACTTATATTATCTCACATATACGGATGAATATTCTCGCAAAACTTGGATCTACTTCTTGAAAAAGAAGAATGAAGTGTTCACCTGGTTCCATCACTTCAAAGCCATGATCGAAAATCAATCCGAGAAGAGAATCAAGATATTGAGGACTGCTAATGGGAACATTTGTTGGCTTGTAGGGGCCTGACCCAGGTTCAGAGATGATTTAGTGAAACAAATCCTGGTACTACTAGCCCTTTCGGCAATAGTCCACAGAGTGCGGATTGAGGTCTCACCTGAAGTAGTATGGGAGGGTGCTAGAACCATGTTTCTGCACCCTAGGGATGTCTGATGATTTTCGGTGGTTCGTGGTTTGACCCTGCGTGCACGTTGCTACACACCCATCAGTGCTTCGCAGCCTGCGATGCTACCTTCGCACAGCCCTACTCGGGGCTCGATCCATGTTATTACTCGATATTAGTTGATCACTTAGATTATTTGTATGTGTTTAGTTATACTTAACAATGTTTATCATTCATAGAAGTGCGTGCGATAAAGAGAACAATACAATTGCAAAAGATATCAACCATATAATAACTCAAAACAGATACACAAGATTTGAAATCAAACTTCTCTTTATTATCTCTTTCCCTGGTTACAGACCCGACTCTACCCTGCGCACTCAGCTGCGGACTCTACTAGGCCTTTGCACACTCAGCTGCAAAGCCTCTTCCTACTACTACTACCCAAAACGCTTAGACTTTTACTCTATGCTCCCTATCTTCTAGACTCCATTTGGTTCTTCTTGACTACTTTACAACTTAGAGCCTCGCTCTATTTAGACAATCCCATGGTCTGCGGACCATGGGTAGGCCGACGCTACATTCAAAACTTAGGGCGGACAACCCTATGACTCTAACATACAATTTGCGCTCCGCGCCCGCAATTCGCGGAGTCTTTACAACAATAATACTCAAAACTTGGGCTTTGAACCCCAAAACATGCTGTGGGGGGATTCCATGCCCAACAGGCCCCCAACACAAACATCGTGACTCGTCCTCGAGTCACTCTTTTGGCGCGGAGTCCCTCCAACTGGTCCTGAACAGTCTAAATGTCGGTAGCGCACTAAGCTGCTATCTGCTGAACCTGCTGCATTCTTGCTTCTGAACTCTTTATTTCCTGCGTGCTGCGCTGCATCTATGCATGCATTCCTCTAATCTGCGCAAGCTTTCCTTCAATATCTGCCGTGATTGTGAAGGCTTCATCAATCCATGGCTGGACACGCGCTTTTAGAACTGCTTCCTTGTGGCGCACTGCGTCTACCTGCTCTTTTAAAGCCTTGACTTGCTGCATCCTTGCAAGACGCTAAGTAAGGACTACTGTCTGCACAGTCCCTCTGTCATATTGTTGCTGGAGTTCGCGTGCCTCAGTCTCCAGTGGTTGGATGTTGGGGTCCTCCTGCAACATAGCGAGGACCTCAAATGCCTGCTCCAACATATTGGTACAGTCACGGACTACTCCAATCTCTTCCATCCCTGCGGCAATAGGGCTGGCGTGCTGCTCTCTGACCTTTGGGGGAGTGGAAGGCAATCTGGAGATTCAGCTCCAGCTGCACTCTTGTTGTTTCTTCTCTCGCGTCGTGGACTCCCCTTGCCAAACTGTGGATCCGTAGTTCTGTTGGTAGGTCCGTTGCAATGGACAACTCTGGGACGCGTCAGCAAGCGTCATCAACTGTCTGTACCAACTGTCAGTTTTGCGACACTAACTCGTCGCGCTGCAAGCTAAGCTGTTCTATATTAATCTTTTGTTCGCTCAGAACCTGGATCGCACGACTCTCTCTGCTGTGGAGTTCTGCTGTTATCCCATCCTGCGGCTGATAAAGTGTGTCGCGGGGGAGGGCAACTAAGTTAAGGCCAATGCTTTTCATTGTATTAAGCGTCATCCAATCCATTGTGCTCTTCGAGACTAGCGCTTTCTCTGGCAAGGTTATCGTATTGGCCATCTTCGCACGTAGCATCTGTTTTGCTACTGACGTGCCTGCTACAACATGGGTAGAGAAGGTACCCTCTTGCGGGGGCCATACCTATAACTCATGTAGTTGCGCCCTTAGGGCCCTCGACGCAGTCTGTTGCTTCGTCATAAAGTCTTGGAGCGCTTCATTAGTGACATCACGAACCGTCTCGCCGATGTCATGGAGATCACCTTCAGTTAAGGTGATCGGGTCGATGGCCAACTTTGAGGCCTTGACCTCCTTTCTTGGACCCGTTCTTTCTGCGATGCGCGACTGTTTGAGCTGCGTAGAGGCGGTCCTTGGGTTTGCGTTCTCTTCTACATGTTCCGTGTCCTCTGCCTCTTGTCCTGTAGACACTGCTTGGCCCTCCTCTGCCTGCACTGTTGCAGCCTCTGTTGTCTGCGCTGCTACTGCTTCGGTGACCTCCTTCTGCTCTGCGGCTACCTGTGCCGCTTCGCGGATTGCCCTTACCTCGTCTGTCGCTTTTTCCTTCCGCATTCTCTCGGCCAGTTGGGTGACGCGCAACTTGGCATCATCCTTCCTTTTCTGTGCTGCTGTCTTCTCCAACTCCGCCAAATCCAGGGCGTGCCACTCGGGAGGCCATGTCTCTAACACCGTAAAGATCGCGTCATCAGTGGCTATGAATGGGAGCTTTGTCCACTGCTGCGCTGGATCCTTTAGTGCCTTGATGTAGATATTGTGCATGTCCGCCTTGAAGTCTGCAAAATTCTGCAGATTGTTGTGCACCGTGGGGGACAGGCGTGACCTCCTATTAATCCACATTCGGATGCTCCCCTACATGAGCACCCAAAAAATTTTGTTATTGCGAATCCGTTTCGCGTCCTTGGTGGCCCAGAGCGAAGCGTACTTCGCGGCCTTTGGTAAGTCTCGGTCGATGCTCGGGAATTGGCTATCCTCCAGCAGTTCCCCCACTACCAGCAAGATGGATAAGAGCAACCACACATAGTGGAAGGTCTTACCCTGTTCCTGAGCCTCCTGACAGTTGAGCAAAAACTCTTCACAGAGGAACTCGACCCAGTTGAACTGGATCCCCTCTGCACATTGTTCGACGAGCGCAACCACCGGTGCTAGTACTTCATCGACGCGACATTTTCTCATTACTTTACTAGCCAAGAGCTGGGTGGCTATGCGCACCCCTTTATCCTTGATACTGGTGATAGCGTAACATCTCTTTTTCTTCTCGAGCTTATATTTTGTCTTCATGGACTCTACGAGGGCCAAATCGTTGCTTTTCCCTGCTATCGTTGTGGGATCCTTTCCCTTACAGGGAAGCCGAGAAATTCGGTGGATGAGATCTGCCGTGATGGGAATAAGCTCCTCCAGCCATAAGTACCCATCATGCACCAAGCAGAGCAGTTGCCTGATGACGAAAATGGTGATGGGCACACGGTGGAAATGTGGTATCCATAGCAGATGAAGCAACCTGGCCTTTTACACACCGTGCAGCCATTTTCGCGGCTCTAGCGTTATCTCTGGCCCCTCTATATTCTGTTTCATTAGGTTCGCCGTTTCTAAGTGTGGGAACTTCTCGCTGTCCGTGAGGTGCCAGTCTTCAAATTTCAAGGTGGGCATGCATCCTAGGATCGATCCCTCAAAGGTAATTCCATCGGGGAGGAGCGAGGTCTGGAGTGCACCCTTCGTTGCATCCAGATCCTTTGGTACTTTGGTTTTCCCTTTTTGCGGAGGGACATACTCGGGCAATTTCGCTGCAGAGTGCAACGATTGGATGTCTTCCTCCACGTCTTCTTCTTCTTCTACGGTGGCAATCAGAGTCTGCAAGTCTAACTCCTCTTCATTTGTTTCAATGGTGGCTGCCTTGCCTTTTTCTTCCATTGATAACTTACTGTGCCGCGGATTCCTCCGGGACATGCGTACTGGTCCCATTGCCTACTTATCTTTCTTCGGTCTCGGCGTCCGGGGTGATTTAGGGATTTCTGTCGCAACCCCAGTGCCTTCGAGAACATCGTGGACCATGGGGGTCTGCGCGGCCTCGCCGACAGTTTCTTCTTCAATGCCCAACCCATCCTTAGTGGTCATCATTATTCCTCCATTGTATGTGGTCTTTTGTGAACTTAAGGGCTCTATTATCTCTTGGCTCTCAACACTCTGCGCTCAATTCAACGGCTCAAATCTCAATTGACCAAGTGTTGTCTGTTGGCTTGCCCTTGGAGTTTTATAGCGCCTTTCGAATTCGAATTTGACCATTCCCCCAATTCTAGGACATCAATGCTTTCTTGGCGGTAGATTTTCCAAAATCTTGCCCATAACTCTTGTCTTAAATGCCCGCCCCTTGCTCCATTTGGCCTCAAATCGGACATCCCATCATGACCCGTGAAACCAACGGTCACTTCCCAGCCCCCACCCCTGCAGCAGTGCATCCCTCCATGCGCAAGCGCGAACCTTGTGACAGGCTGTTCCTGCACACACTTGTCAGAACGCGCAGCTCCCAGGCAGAATAATTTATCTTCCCGCGCTCCCTTTCAGCTCCCTGGAATGCTAAGGCTATTCTTCCTACGGCTAGTCAGGTGGTCACACCACCTGTGTGAGGTTTCATCTCGCCCTCCAGTATAGTCCGCAGGAAATCCTCATCTGTCATTGTGGCGATTGGTGCCGCACGCTCTACTGTTTGTATTGCGCTCCCCTGGTTACTGTGTTTGGTGATATGCCGTCCTAGCCAAGGCAACAGACTAATTAATTCTCGGCGATGGTCTTCTAATTCATTAGTGCGATCATCCGCACTTTGCCTTGTCATCCTTGGCTTATCGACGAGACATGCTCCCTTGATCTCGTTTCCAGCCTCTTGACAATGCTTTTCTTCCTTAGCCATACCCAGTCCTTATCAAGTTTGCGAAGTCTAAGGTTCTCTTGCCGATTGGCTTCCTGAAGTCTTATGTGTTCTACTTTGCGTAGCTGTGTGATTTCTTCGTCTTGGGCTTCGCGCACTTCGCACCTGCGAGTGCTATTACGTGTGCAATCATCTTTGCCTGCTCCTTAGAGATTACGGTCCCTACTTCATTCTGCAACCTTGGAATTGTTTTCGCAGTCAGGGTTTTGCACATGGTCCTATAGGCCCATCGAACTGCTGGTACGCGCAGGTCTCAGTTAGTGTGCCTCACATGGTGAACCTTGTTCAACACTTTGCACAACCTGTCGAATGCTTCTCCGTGGATAATCTTTGGCACGCTTCGCCTTTCCTGCCGCTGCGTTTTGTTCCGATTCTCTATTCTGGAAGTGGTGTGTGCTTGCGTGGGCTGTATGTGATATGTCTGTACCCATCGAGAAAGGTGGGCGCGCAAGTTGTTTTGTTCCTCGTAACTGGCTCTCATCCGTAGCTGGGGTTTTCCAAATCGTAGGCGCATCATTCTGCTGCATCCGCGCCAATCCTCAAAACTTCTATGATGTGTACCCCACCACCTTGTGCCCATTTCAGAGCATCGAACCGCTGCTGTTCCGGCACCGCACTTTCAACTTTGTTCAGGAATTCATCCATCACTGTCAACCCGTCATACATAGGTAAATCCCTTACCTCTGTTGTCACGCAGTGCAATGATCTAACCATCATGTTGCAATTAAGCGTGGTTACCTCATGTAATTGGTTCTGCCATCGTTTTGTTTCCTAATCCGAATTTGATGTGCAGGAGCTTTCGCGCTCCCACGAAGTCTGGCCATCTGCTGTAGATTCACCCAATTCTGTTCCCGAGCGGTTATTTTGTAGATACAGTCTAGCTCGTCGTCGCTCTCTTCATCGTGCATTGGCTATGTGTAGCGCGCTCCTTCTGCAGGGTCTAAAGGCACCACTACGTGTAGTGACTTTTTCTCAAAAATCATTTTGCGCTTCTTCAGATTTATTACTCGATTCATATCGGTGGCCCAGTCTATTCCTAGTAGCGTAGGATAGGGATTGCTGTCATCGACAATCTCTATCACTTCAAAATCCGCCAGTGTGCTCCCACCTTCAATATCCATCGTTATTCCTTGCAATCTTCCCATGGGCAAGATCTTCTGTTGGTTCGCCATTCGTAATTGGATAGGAGACCATTGTAGTGTGGGTCTGCCCATGCGTTCCCATGTTTGTTTCGACAGTACATTCGCGTCCGATCCTAGATCCAGAAGTACCTGATCCATTTCATACTCTCCAATTTGCTCAGTGAATCTCATTTCCCTTCCTTTGCGCAATGCACGCTTTCCAAGTTTCCGGACCACGCACGGTTCTTCTGACCCCGCGCACCTAGTGATAAGTTCCTGTAGTCCTTTTATAGCATTGTTGTCGCATAACAATTTTGTCTCCAGAAAGGTAGTGAGCATTGAAGGATCCATCTTCGGCTCTAGTTGATCCTTACTACCTGAAGTGGAGGCCTCTGTGAAGCTCTTCTTAGCTTCCATGAATGTCTCCTTCGTGCGCTCCAAATCAAATTCAGGTTCCTTTGTAGGAGCCTTGCGAACCCACGCACTTTCTTCTGACCGCTTACCTTTGTCATCTCCTGTTGTGATATTGCTTTTGAGCACTATGTTTACATTCGGGTCCTCTTCATGCGGCTCAGACCTCATCATTTGCAAATTCTGAGTTGGGGGACGTTGGAGTACCCCTTTTTTTCATAGCGTCGCTATCAATGTAGGCAGTCTTCTGCCTCATGATCAAACTGAGTACAGTACAAACATGATCTCGTCTGATTTGTACAATCGCGGGCATATTGTCCTGGTCCTTCACAATTGTAACAAATTAGTTGTCTGCAACCCCTTCGTGGTCCCATTCCACCTCGACCTCATCCGCGCCCTTGAAATCCAGCGTGTGCCATTCCTGCATTTGGATTGAGGGCTCGCGTTTCGGTCTGTACCCTGTAGGCAGGAGTCCGATCCATCATTAGTTCGTAGCTTCTGCAGGTGCGTTCATCATGGCCTACCGACTTGCAGAAATTACAAAACAATTGCTGGGACGTCTGCGTATACTTTTGCAATAGATGACAATTATCCGTAGTGTGTTTTCCTCCTATCTGACCAATCGCGCACCATAGTGCAGGTGCCGCTCTCGGTCCTGTTTGTGCCTCCGGTCTTAATGGCATCGACCCTCCTCTTGCCAAGTAATTCGCGAAGACTGGACATTAGTCCTTGTCATGCCCTTGGCCTTTGCATTTTATGCACTATACCTCCTCGCGCGCTTCTGGCCGAGGTGTCCTGTCCTGTTTCAAACTCTGCATTTCCAAACACAAATTTTGCAGTTGCACGTGGATTTGTTGGACTCCTAGACCAGGATCTTGTATAGGGGTCTCATGCAATCTCATTGCCATCTCCAAAGCTTCGGCTTGGGTGGAAAGCTTTTGTTGTGACAACGCCGTCCTTAAATGTGGTGTTAATGACGCTACAAACCATTCGTGGTGCTGTCCATCCGTCAAAGTCATGTTGGCTTCGCGAATCATACTCTTCAGTCTCTGGTCTAGATCCCAAGGTGTCTCGCCTGGGAGCATCATGGTTTCCTTAAATCCGATAATTGATTGTGTCTTCACCTTTGGCTTGCTAAATTCCCTGTTCAGCGCAACTTGGATTTATGCGGTTCTTGCGTTTGGATGGTCAATAGAATGCTTAATGTACCATGTTAATGCGCGATCTTGCAACGCGCTTACCAGCGTAGCCTTCTTTATATTTTCATTTATGACTCCTTGTGCTTCCCATACCACCCTTACCACGAACCAGACTTGGTCCAGATCTTCATTCCCTACTCCTCTGAATACCGACAGTTTGATCGCACTCGCCATACTGAACTGTGGGGGTGGCGCAGGTGGGGTGGGTGGAGATGGAGGTGAAGATGGTAAGACAGGTGGCGGTGTAGGTGGAGGTGATAAGCGCGGAATTTGCTGTCTTATCAGACTGACCGCGCTTCTCGGAGAAACTTTCGTGAGCTCTTACTTGTTTTCCCGCGAGAGTGAAATTAAGGGACTAGTTTCTAATTCTTCACTACTTCCGTTTCTGTAGATCTTCACACTTCGCATAGTCCCAAACATTAATTTATTCGCATAACCCGCTTTTCACACAATAAATCTTAATCCAAGTGTTCAAAGATTTAATATACTTACGTCGCGGTCCTTTGAGGAAGCGTCGTTTCGCCTCGCTGTAGCCGACAGTCGTATCTACAACGAACTCTGTGATAAATCCTCTTATAATTCGATCGAGCCAATGGTCCATAGCTCGCACGATCTTATCTTCTGATGCTTCTAGTATGTGCACTAATTCCGAAGTCCACACGATTGGTTTGTCGAGCCTACACCTTCCTTGACTGTTTGCTAGCTTCGCGATCTACTCATACAGCTCAGAAAGAAAGGATGCAAAGAAAATTTCTTGGATTTCTGTATATAAGTAGCGCTCTAACCACTGTTCCTTAGATACTCGCGGATTCCTGTTTTCCTGTGCTGCGAACTCATGAATCTTCTTGTCCAACCGCCATTCAATTTCTTTATTTGTTGGATTCCAGTGACACGACATCAGACATCCCTTATGCAGATCCTAATCCCGACAACAGAACCATTTGTTGGTTTGTAGGGGCCTGACCCAGGTTCGGAGATGATGTAGCCAAACAAATCCTGGTACTACTGGCCCTTTCGGCAACAGTTTGCGGAGCGCGAACTGAGGTCTCACTCGAAATAGTATGGGAGGGTGCTAGAACCAGGTTTTCGCACCCTAGGGATGTCTGATGATTTTCGGTGGTTCACGGTTTGATCCTGCGTGCATGTCGCTATGCGCACCTATCAGTACTTCGCAGCCTGCGATGCTGCCTTCGTGTAACCCTACTCGGGGCTTGATCCGCGTTATTACCCGATATTAGTTGATCACTTAGCTTATCTGTATGTGTTTAGTTATACTTAACAACGTTCATCATTTATACAAGTGTGCACAATAAATAAAATAGTACAATTGCAAAATATATCAACCATATAATAACTCAAAACAGATACACAAGATTTGGAATCAAACTTCTCTTTATTATCCCTTTCCCTGGTTACAGACCTGACTCTACCCTAGGCACTCAGTTGCAGGGGTCCGCGCACTCAGCTAGGACTCTACTAGGCCTTTGTGCACTCAGCTGCAGAGCCTCTTCCTACTACTACGACCCAAATCGCTTAGACTTTTACTCTATGCTCCCTATCTTCTAGACTCCATTCGTTTTTTCTTGACTACTTTACAACTTAGAGCCTCGCTCTATTTATACAATCCCATGGTCCGCGAACCATGGGTAGGCCGACACTACATTCAAAACTTTGGGCGGACAACCCTATGACTCTAACATACAATTTGCGCTTCGCGCTCGCAATTCGCGGAGTCTTTACAACAATAGTACTCAAAACTTGGGCTCTGAGCCCCAAAACATGCAGTGGGGGGATTCCATGCCCAACACTGAGTACGAATCAATTGAATACCATGATTATTGCAGAGAAGTTGGCATTAAGAGGGAGACCACTACACCATACACTCCCGAGCAGAATGGTGTGGCTGAAAGAAAGAATCGTACTATTGTGGAAGTTGTTCGTGCCATGCTTCATGATCAAGGGCTTCCAAAGTTTCTATGGGCCGAAGCTGTGAATACTGCCGTGTATGTTCAAAACCGATGCCCTCATCAAGCATTGGACTCCAAGATTCTCGAAGAAATGTTCACTGGTAAGTCCCGTATATTTTCATGTGCTGAAAGAGAAAAGATGAAAATTGGGTGCATCTGTGAAGAAAGTAATCTTTGTGGGCTATAGTGAAAATTCTAAGGGCTAGAGAATTTATGTGGCTGGTCAAAGGGAAGTTGAGATAAGCCATGATGCCATCTTTGACGAAGATATGGCTCTTAGCAAGATCAACAATTTTCCTATCCCAAGGAGGGACAAAGAAGCAGACACTGAAAGACAAGGTGAAAAAGAGGACGAGACGATGCCGGATGTTGATGAACCTATGGATCCTATTGATCCTCCTCCCTAAGAGCCCTCCTCCTCCAAGAGGAGACCCTCATGGCTTAGGGAGACTCTCGAAGATGCCGAGATGCATATTGCACCAAGGGGGACTTTCCGTGAGAGCAAGAAGCTGAACAGGTATCAAGGATGCTTGACCGCCATGAGCACTATCATTCAAAATGAACCTTTATCATTTGAAGAAGCCGTGAAGCAACAAGTTTGGAAGGATGCTATGAATGAAGAGTACGAGTCTATTATGAAGAATGATGTCTGGGATGTGGTCCCTAGACCCCAGGACAAATCGGTTGTCACCTCTAAGTGGCTCTACAAAATCAAGCATGGAGCTGATGGAAGTGCAGAAAAGTTCAAGGCTCACTTTGTTGCTTGAGGCTTCTCTCAAGAGGAAGGTGTAGATTATGATGAGATATTTGCACCTGTTGCTCGATACGCCACCATCTGCTCGATCATAGCCCTTGCTGCCTCGCAAGGATGGAACCTATATCAGATGGATGTCAAGATCACTTTCTTGCATGGTTTGATCAAAGAGGAAATCTATGTGTAACAACTCGACGGGTTTGAGGTTCATGACTGGGAATCTGATGTATGCAAGTTAAAGAAGGCTCTCTATGGCTTGAAGCAAGCACCCCGGGCTTGGTATGAGAGGATTGATAGCTATCTGATGAAGCTGAGATTCACTAAGAGTGAAGTCGATCCGAACCTTTACTTTAAGGTTGAAGATGATAAACCTCTCATACTGGTACTTTATGTGGACAACCTCTTTCTGATAGGTGCAAACCCTCTCATTCACAAATGTAAGAGGGAGTTGGTTTTTGAATTTGAGATGGACTGATGCACTACTTGCTAGGGTTGGAGGTCTGGCAAAAGCTAGGAGAAATTTTCCTATCTCAAAGAAAATATGTTGTGAAGATATTGGAAATATTTGGGATGGTGGATTGCAAGCCTGTGACTACCATGAAACTTAACTTCAAGAAGTTATGTGGTAGTGCTGCCGGACTTGTATTGGGAAATGCTTTTGAGTATCGTCAACTCATAGGAGTGCTAATGTTCTTGGTGACTCCCGTCTGGATATATGTTTTGTAGTTAATACGTTGGGCCAATATATGGTTAAGCCTCATCACACACATTGGATTGGTGCCAAGAATCTTCTGAGGTATCTTCGGGGCACAATCACTCATGGACTGAGATACACTGCCAGAGATGTGAGGCTGCATGGTTATTTTGATGTTGATTGGGTTGGCAGTGTGGTGGATCGTAAGAGCACTTTTGGGTGCAACTTATCTTTAGGTTTCGTTTCGATATCCTGGATGAGCAGGAAGCAGAAATCGGTTGCTTTGAGCACTGCTAAGGTTGAATACATAGCTGCGAGTATGGCCTCCTGTGAAGCTGTCTGGTTGAGGAAGCTCTTCGGTGAGCTGTTTGGACATGTGTTGGATACCACCGTAATCCTCTGCGACAACCAGAGTGGGATCCGATTATCAGAGAATCCTGTACTTCATGATCGCTCCAAGCACATAAATATCAGGTACCACTTTATCTGAAATATGGTACAACAAGGAGCAATAAAGCTCCATCACATTGGGACTGATGAGCAAGTCGCTGACATTTTGACAAAGCCCGTGGTGAAGGTCAAATTCTTGACTTTCCGGGAACGACTAGGAGTCGTGGAGAGACCCTCTTATGAGGGTCTTGTATGATATGGACATTGAGCTCTGGGGGCTTGGGGTACTTCTTGGGGTGATGAGCAACCATAGGGTGAGTGGTTCAGCCTTCCCCTAGTGGTTTGTTGTGTATAGGGTAAGTGGTTCAAGCTTCCCTGTGATACCCCGTGGCGACATGTAGGCAGGATGAGTGGTTCATCCTTCTCTTGCTGAGACATCCTACCCATGCAGTCTGAGACTCATGGGAAGTACCTCTCATCTGGCCAATGAGTAGGGAAATGAGAATAGGGACCATAGTACTACCGATGGATGCATCGTGTACTATTGTACTCTATATGCTAGGATGATATTGATTTGGAATCAATTGGAACTGACTTCGGGTCAGTAAGAGTGGTATGAGACACTCTTTTATTTGGGACTGACTTCGGGTCAGTAGAGAATGGTATGATACATTCTCGATCACTTCTTCTTCTTCATAGTTCAACAGAGCAAAGTAGTGCATTGATGGTAGAGATAGTACCGACTGGCAGATGGAGTTCTCCCTAGTTGAGAGGGAGTGTTAAAATTGGCATCTAGGGCCAAACTCCATAGGGGTCACCTTATTTGTGACAACTGATATTTTTCTTGGATTCCTCTCTCCGAGAGGTGTAGGATTGATCTAAAGATCATCTGATTCCGACATGTAAAAATGAAGATATGAATTTATTTGGATTATTGACAAATTGTCAAGGCCAGCGAGCTATCAAAACAGGCATTTTTACCCCTAGTTCATCCTCAACTTTGCATATAAAAGAAGAGCTCAAGTCATTATTCCATCATCTCATCTTCACTGTTCTCTCTCTCCTCACTTGATTGGATACACAAATCTGGCAGCTTTCTCTCACACGTGTGAAGGAAGGAGGACTTTTCTGTTTGACTGCGTTGACCAGGTTTGACTGAGCTGCAGGGAGACTGTTTTGGGCTGCATTGACCTCCCTTTGACTGTGCTTTGGGTATCTGGCTGCAGATTTTGGCACAGAAACTGAGGTGATCGGACCTCTGGTTTGACCAGCGTTGACTGCCCTAGTTGCTGGCTGCAGTTTGACTTTTGTTGACTGCATTTGACTGGACTTTTTGGGGCTGTTTTGGACAGTTTGGCTTTGCTGTTGGAGGCCGAAGTTGACCTGGTTTGACCAAGCTGCTTGAAGGAAGAATTCTGCCCTGTTTGACCAGCGTTGACTTTTCTGGTTAGGGTTTTACTGCTGCTTTCATAAATTATCATATTTTCAAATTTGTACTATCTCTCTCTGCTGAACTATTGAAGAATATAAGAAGAATTGATCAAGGGTTTCCCCACATTGGGGTTTGTCCCTGGTTGGTGCCACATCTTGTGTCCTCTTGTTTTGGCTTGTCTTCTAATGTTTATGTTTATGTTCTATCTCCATTTTACTATCATGCTGATGTGATTGCCAAACTGGATACTGATATTGGGCTAATTAAGAAATTGAAGTAAATTGCTCTTAGGCATAGAACACACCAAAAATTAACACCTAGGTTACTAGCCCAAACCATAAGATATATATCACTGTTATCTTGCTGCTGTAGTGACCGCAGACAGTCCTCTATTTCTTTCACGTGTGACTGTTTTTCACCCAAAAAACAGTCCCTTCAACTTCGGTTTAGGTCTCTCCTTCTTCACTGCACTAGAGGCTCCTTTTCTTCGCTCTTTTCTACCCTTTTCTTGTCCCTTCACTTTGCAGATTTCAGAGGTACTTGCTTTTACATTATAGCGGAGTGGACAACCTCTATATATAGAGAACTGGCCCTCCTTTTAGGCCGACTAGAAGCCCGACTTGAAGACTGTTTGTAGGCCGACTTGCTATCTTTGCTTTGGATGGCTTCTTTGGTGGTGTCACATGCTTGGAATTTGGAGGAGACTCGACTTTGCTTGGAGGGATATTCTTTGACTCTTATACAAACATATATATGGTGCAACATGCTCTTAAGGTCTTCAACATTTTTTTTTGACTATTTGAGTCGCCTATAGCACTTTAACATGTGCTAGACCTATTTCAATGAGCAAGAAACTCATTGACATATGTTATAAAAATAAATATCTTTTCTTGAATAAATACAAATATCAAAAGTACATTTATGAAGACCGAACCTAGTTACATTTCCTTCAACAGTATGGACAACTGGGTAAAGATGCTTTATATTTGAGCCACTGTATTATTTTGCATGCAAAAATTGAACAAAACTGAGTTCTACAACCAGGTTGCATGAGTAATAGGAATTCTATGAGTTCTCTAAAATGTGCGGTTGCGAGAGGAACAAACCCCTGGTTCATCAATATACCAAACATATTTTAATCATGTTCTGATAATGAGTCATGGAAAGCAATGAGACGAGATAGTATGAAATGGGCAAAATGAAACGTGATCTTCTCTAAGCAAATAAAATGTGGCCAAGTAGTACACTTATGAAGGCAGCCCATATCATTTTTTAAACTGTGAGAATAAGTCTAGGGCTGGAATCATCGGTGCTCAACATATTATCAAAGCTAATAAGGAGATGCATGAATCATATATAGCTATGGTAATTGACAAAGTGAAATTAGATGAAGGTGCTGTGGAAAAGGTGGCTGAAAGTACACAAGATTCAAGAATACTTTCAAATATATGTTTTGGACAGAGGCTTGTTATATGGTGATTTTTTTATGCATTTGAGTTAGAATTCACAAGCTCTGGATAAGGCGAGGTTGATATGAGACCTGCATTTAGGCTATCAATGTGTATAATTTATGCAACAACTGATATATTCATACAAGAGCAGGTTTAGCTATAGCAAATCAAAACTGGTCATAATAAATGGAACATAGGCTACAGGCCGAGTTTTGTTTTTTGCCCAAAGCAGTTTTATCAACCTGACTTTAATATTGAAAACCCCCATGTGACAATATGAATGTCAATAAAAATGAACCATAGGAATTACAACAAGAAACATGGTAATGGGGAGCAAAGGAGAGATTGTGACAACTCATCAAAATTGCCACAACTATGAGCAAACTCTTTAATATAACAACATGGAACCATAACCTTGAACAAAACACATACTCAACTTGCAGAAGTATTGGCATTTAACCCATGAAACAACTTATCCATGATACCTTCAGGTCATAGGAATGGACTTGCGAGAATAACATTGTAATTTTTTGAGTAACAAAATGGCTGTAGTGGCGCTGTGAGCTGAGACGAGGGAGGTTTTTCTACTCGGGTCTTTGAAAAAAACCCGTAGCTTGTGTTTGAGATGGTGAATTTAACCCAAGCCAAAAAGAGAAAGGCATTTTTGCCGTTACCCACATTAATACATTATTCTCTCAATGAAACAGAAGTGTAGATATTACATTGCTGTTGGGGATTGTATGCAGGGATGAGGTAGCTAGCCACGAAACAGGTGCATGGCTCACATTTGAGGACCAGGGTTTCAACAATTAGCATGATGATGGCATACAAAAACTCAGGAACTGTTGAGAAATCAATGCTAGTAGAATTAGGGTTAGATTTCTCCAGTGTTGTGAAAATCGCGCGTTTTTGAAAAAATCGCGATTTTTTCCCCTTGGCGATTAAATCGCGATTTTTAAGGGAAAAAATTGCGGGAAATTTTTTTTGCCGATTTTTTGGATAAAAAGCGGGAGGGCGCGGGGCAGCGGGTGTTATAAGGAAAAAATGAAATTTTTTTTGCCCATTTGGACAGCGCGCGGCGGAGGAAGAGCTCTGAGCTGGGAGAGAGGGTTTGGAGGGTGATTTTGCCGATTCAAAGGGTCTACGCTCACTATTTCGAGAGGAGATCGCCATTTTCACAGTAGAAACGGTATGTAGGTTGATTTTTTTTAGTTTTCATTGTTTCAAAACAATGTTTTTCTATGTTTTTAATTTTTTTTTGTTGAAAAACTTCATATGGGCACCATTTTTTTGTTTGTTTTCATTGTGTTTAAAGAATTGTTTGTATTT
>APFE030629119.1:247392-263055 GCA_000404065.3 Pinus taeda
CCTC
The DNA here is from genome assembly GCA_000404065.3 of Pinus taeda. Taxonomy (NCBI): domain Eukaryota; kingdom Viridiplantae; phylum Streptophyta; class Pinopsida; order Pinales; family Pinaceae; genus Pinus; species Pinus taeda. The sequence goes on from APFE030629119.1 coordinate 247,397, forward strand.
CCAAACCAGGAGCTTCTGAAAATGCCGCTCCCGCTCCCGTTTTCGCTCTCGCTCCCCACTTTCGCTCCTGTTCAATTGAATGCAGATCCACCAGCCTCAATCTCACAGCCAGCAAGGACTCCAGTTGTAGGTGCTTCCTCTGCTCAGCCACGACAGAAGCGCAGCCGCATATCTACTCTATCTCAGCGTGCGACTACTGCAGTTGCACAACCTGCTAGTGGTACCACTTCTACAGTTGCAGTTGGAGATGATGATGATGAGGAGGAGCCATGGGGCCCCCTGTCTGACTCTGATGATGATGATGATCCAGAGATTGATCGACATGATCTTGCCTCCTCTAGCAATAGCTACTAGCCAGTAGTACTAGTACTGGAGTCTGGTCACCGTCACAATTTACTTTTGTTGTAGAGGCCATTTCTAGCCTCCTTGGTTATGTGTTTTTTGTTTTGAGTCTTTGATCATGTATGACAGTTGACTATGTATTGCCATTGGGTACCATTTTGATATAATGGATTGGTTCATGAGCCTACTTTGATCATATGTTGTCTTTCATCTATATTATAATGCTGTGTGTTTGGAAACATGAATGAAAATCTTTAAAATTATGTTTAAAATCTTTAAAATTATGTTTTTTTATTAAAAAAATAAATATTTAATATATTTTTTACAACGACCGAGTCATTGAAATTGAGCCGGCCGAGTCATTACCGTTTTGGAGTCGGAGTCGGAGTCGATCCTCGGCCGAGTCGGAGTTGGAGTCGGAGTTTTAAAACTATGATCAGAATATGTGGTTTTTTCATTAGTGTTGTCTAACCTCTCATCAGCTACTTGTGCATCAACTCAACTGTTTCTTTTGTTTCGGTTTCACATTTCCTGGGCTGTAACAATTCATCCATGAAATTGGATGCAGTTGATGAGGAGAAAAATGTCCTAAATTCGAATTTGTTTAATGTACAGGTTCTTAATTTGCATGCATTTACATGTACGCTTGCATGTGTTATACATATATTCATCTATGCACAAGTACGAAATTTGGTGCTGTATTGATTGATGTGTTTATATTGCAGGTTCCGACATTATATAACAAACAAGGTGCACAATTCTTTGCAGTATCTTTGCTTGTGATATCACGAACTTGGATTTCTGATCGTATAGCTTCCCTCAATGGTAAAAACGTATTCCAAGCAATATGGTTTTATTTTTATTAAACATATTCACAGGACAAATTAAACAGGTTCTTTGCACTTGGTTTGGTGATTTCTAGGCACAAGTGTAAAGTATGTTCTGGAGCAGGACAAGGCATCTTTTATTCGACTAGTTGGAATTAGTGTATTACAAAGTGCAGCCTCCTCTGTTGTTGCACCCTCCCTCAGGTAATTTTGAATGTAAGATTGTTTGTATTTTACAAAAAAGATAAATCATCCCGGAAGATTCTAATTGAAAGGACGTAATTATAATCAACATTAAATAATAGTCCTCCTTTCATCCTTAGCAGCATTTCTAGAGGTAAATGCCATTTACATTCTCATTGTGTATTCTTGCGGTAAATTTTGATGGTAGTTGAAACAATATGACATGAAAATGAAGCCTATTCTTCAGAATTGCTTGGTATTAGATTGTTTCTCTGCATATCACATTTAGAGTTGCATGGCAGTGGTTGGAATTTCGATGCACCCTAGGTCAGGTCTATGCCCTAGCTAGGAAAACAAACACACTAGAGATGCCCACCTTTAAACGACTTTGCACAGCGGAATATAACAGCAAACAGATCAATAACAGTACACAGTATTTTTCGCCCAAAACATGTTTCTTATTAGTCCACCAATACGAAAACCATAGGGCTCTCATAACAGGGATCATACTTTACAATCCATAATACAATGCTATAATACACAGTCAGTTCTTTGACCAATACGACTGTGGCTGAGGCCAATTCCTTTAGGCTCTCATCTGCCCAAAACAAAACACAAATAATACAAAATACTTACAGCTGTTTAGTCTGTCAAACTGTTGTCCTAGGGGTTAACTAGCCCCCTCAATCAACCATTCTGTCACTGCTGATTCCTTCCAGCTGAAGTGGCAGCCCTCAGTCAGCCTTCCTTCACTGCTTCCTTATCTGCTTCTTCTAGGCCCCGGTTGCCCTTTTTCTTCAACATGCTGCTACAGCAGCCCCCCTGAAGCCTTGACCTCCTTGATCTCACCAGCAGGTGCTTCTGTTGTCTTTCAGGCTACTCCAGCAGCTCTATACCACCCTTGATCAGCCTCCTTAGCAGTCCTACAGCCCTTGGCCTCCTGCCTGTAGCCCTGTGCAGCTTTAACCAAGCCACCCTGTGCCCTCAGTCAGTCTCCAGTGTATCCAACAGGGCCTGTAGCCCTCTCCTTGGCAGCATTACACCAAACAGGGCTGCGACCCTCTCCTGAACAGCCTATCCTAGCTGCCTTGTGGCTCCCTCCTGCAGACCTAACAGGGGCCTGCTTTAGATCTCAAACAGACCCTCGGCCCTTGCTTAATGCCAGCCCTCAGGTCTAGGCACGGTCCTCCTGACAGACACTGCTGTTCTGGGCTGCGGCTTCCTTCGTAGGGCTGCATGTACCTTCCTTAATGTACTGTGGCCTTAAAAAAACAAACCTTCCTTCAGGCTGCGGATCCTTCCTATGCCTGCAGCCCTAATCTTTGCTTTCCAGACCAAACTCGGTTCCTTGACAGAACTCTTCAACTCAGCTACCCACTAGCTGTCCTTTGCTTGCTTTGCTGCGGCTGCTTCTAGAGCTCTCCTCACTCACAAATGAAGTCCTTCTCACTTGTGTCCTCTAGCCTTTGCTTTGGCCTATATTTATACCTTTTGATTAGGTGACTTAGGAGCCCTCTTTGTTCTTCAAGAGACCCCACTACACCACTCAACAACAAATTAAAATATTAAATTAGTTTCCTTGGGTTCCAAGCCCTACTCCTTTGGGTCAAAACCCCAAACCTGGGTACATTGTCCACAAACTCTCTTTTTGTATGTTTTCTCCGCTTGGAAATATCTTCCGAGCTACCCAAATTTCAACAGCAATTGAGTGTATCCCATGCTCTCTTGAGTGATACATGTTTACTTCTATTTCTCGACACATTTTTATTGTTTTCTTAAGAGAGAATAAGAAATCAACATGTTTGAGATTTACCAGATGAGGAGGTAAAGGCTATTGTTGTCATCTGTGCTTAACATTTTTGTCATATTGATATTTTCTAAATGTTTGGGTTTAAGTTAGATTGAAGCAGATATTATTTAGGTTGTGGTGAATTGAAATGGATTATTATTTTCCAATTTATATCAAACCATGATTTTATGTACTGATGCACATAAAAACTTGAAAGAAAAAATAACCAAAATAGGTCATTGGTATTTGAAAATTCGTCAGAATGCAATGGCAATGTGAGAGTGCCTGTGGCATCTCCAAAATAATCTAGAAACTAAATTAGTAAAAGGACAGAAAAAAAATAGCAATATAAAGGTGTAAACCTTAATGGGTTGCCCTTAGGGCATAGGTTATGAAGTGCAAGCCATGACTTGCAATGGGGAATGCACTAGTGGAATTATATCAACCACAACATAAAATTCATGTGATGACCCCATTGCATCCTAGAGAGTTCTTAATATTTTATAAGGGTTAATAGAGGGATCGATGGAACCAAATCTCACCCAATTTCTAAAATAGTCTCCTTAGAAGTGCGAGAGAGAGAGAGAGAGAGAGAGAGTGCAAAATCCAAAATCCAAGTACAATTGTTGAATACAAAAATACTCAAGTGCACCTAAGAGAAAGATATCATTTACAACCATAGTATTCAAAACCAGGTTCGGTGATTGGACCAGTCCACCTATCAAATCGGGTTTCAAACCAAAACCGGTCAAACTGGGACTAATTAGATCTCAATGAACCGTTTTAAAAAAAATACATGAAATGATTTATTTTTCATGAAAAAAACTATTTTTAATATCTAAAACCATGATTCCAAACCAATTGAGGCAAAATATGCAAAGTTTGCTCATCTATATACCATATGAAGGTGAATATATCAAAATGGCACCGAGTGCAATACATATCAACTACAAAATACACAATCGATGAGGCTCTAAATGGCCTCTAGATTCCAAAAGAATGCTACAAGCTATGAGGCCACTGGCCTACTACAAGTCTACATATCAGTGATCAACATGATCACTGCTCATCATGATTAAACTCATCACCGCTACTAGACAACCTCAATAGTAGTAATAGTGACAAAACTAGACATCAAAACTACAAATCATTGATGGACATAATCACTCATAAACCTCATCATTGATTCACCACCATTAGAAATGGGATCATCAACAAGAGCTAGATAAACATCATCTAGCTCAAAGTCTTCAAACTTGGATTGCTCAACTTTATAATATGGTAGAAATTGAAAAAGTTTAACATGCCTAACCAATGATTTTGGTTTGAGTGAAGGGTTCATCTTGTTGTTAACTTTTGTAGCATCAAATGGTGTTCTAGTCTTGATAGTTGTCATAGAGGCTAAGAAACACTAGGACTCCATAACCCAAAAAAAGTTTCAGGAAAATCCACCTAGAAATGCCTTAATTAAGTTAATTAATCAGTAATTAAAATTTTCGAAAGTCTAATTTAGGGAAAATGATTAATTAACAACAATTAATTGAGGAGGTGAGTTTTCTCTAGAAACTCACATGGATCAACTCATAAATGATCTCAGCCATCGATAAAGATTTAATCATGGCTGTTGGTGATCCAACTAGAGATTATAATAGGAGGTTGATGGGGTTGATGGAGACACACGAGTGAGAAGGCGGTAGGGCGAGTTCCTTGGCAAGTCGAGCTATCCAACTTTAGAGGGCGATCAGAGGAAGAAAGTTTGAGCCAAAAGGGACGCAGGGGGGCAAAGATAGTGATTTCGGAGGAGATTTCCAGTTTCTGAGAGTCAGGAGTGGAGGTCGTATTATTTCTCAAAGAGGCTGCACAGGGACTGCGTAGTAGCCAAAAGAAGGAAATTCGATTTGGCTAAAGAACAAGGTGTGTCAGGTGTTGGAGGCTAGTTACTTGATCCAAAATGGATCTAACACAGACTTCTAAGTCTATGAATATTCCTCACAGAGGAAAATGAAAGTCAAAGGATGCCCTTGGGAATAGTCTTATTGCATAGATTTCTTCATTTTGAATCTAACGCAATTTGAATAGGCTAAAATGGACTTTGGATGAAGAAGTTATTGTAAAAAGAAGATTGCCCATTATCCTTAGAAAAGGAGGCATTTCTTATATTAATAGCTCATTGAAGGAAATCACATCAGAAGAGGTAAAAGGGAGGACATAGACCAAAGGCCAGATGGATCCCTGATCAACGATCTCCGATATATCGCATCGGAGGTAGGCCCGCATGCGATATCGAAACCCCGGGTGAGCCGATTTGTGATTGCGATGAAGTGGCAAGCGGTGATGCGATTAGTGATATATATATCGGCGATCGGCACAGTCAAAGGGAAGACCCTTGGGCCGTAGCACTGCGATATGCGATCAACGATAGCGCCGATGCGAGGGGGCCGATAGCGATGGGCCGATGGCGATAGCGCCGATAGAGCGATCGACTATCGACGATCGACAATCGGCGAATCCCCAATACAAAGGCCCGTTGACATATGCGATTGCGATTTGCGTTCAGGACCCGGACTCGATAAGGATTATAGAGGCGATTGCATATTATTTGAGTTCCGGCTGTAACGCTCATGATGGTGTTTTCGTGAGTTTCCTGTGTATTTCCGTTATGTGGTCTAATTCGGGAATTATACAGGAGGAAGGCCAAATGACCGGGTTGCCCGTGCCCGCCGATTCCTTTGTAACTGTCCCTGCTCTAAAATCATTGTGCCACGCTGTACGTGGGTTTTTTGTAACAATGATGCGTTGTAACAGGAATGCGTTATAAGCAGAGAGCCATAGAGCTAGTGAGCCAGATGGCCAATCGCAGAGCTAGAGAGCCAGAGAGCCAGAGGGCCAGTCGAAGAGACAGAGGAATGATTACACGCAGAGGAACGGACAGGAAGTCGCAGAGCCGAAAGAATGCCTCACAAAAGCCAGAGAGCACGATTGACAGAGAGAGCTCACAAAATGTAGCAGCAGCGAAGTGAGTTCTCTCTCGAGGGAGCTCACAAAAATGTAGCAGCAGAGAAGTGAGTTCTCTCTCGAGGGAGCTCATAGCTGGGGGCAGAGACAGAATCACATAGTACTCTCTCCCCATTCGCAGAGCCAGAGCTAGAGTCGAGAGCCAGAGCCAGAGTTAGAGCTGAGAGCCAGAGCGAGAGCTAGAGCTGAGAGAACAACAAAGAGATCAAATGGTCCAGCTGTTGTTGGTGTCTGATGTGTGCTGAAGACAGAAGAAGGAGTTCCAGAGATAGTAAGAGAATTCTGAGGGAGTTGGTGCAAGCTAGAGCTCAAGATAGCTCAAAGCGTTGATTGAAGGAATCTAGTCCAGAGAAGCCTAGATCTGTTTGTAGAGTATGGACAACGAGCAGGATGAGATGATATTCTAAACCCATAGGTTCAGTTGTAAACCGATGGAGTTGAGCGTGGAGCTTGTAAAAGAATTCAGCCATAATCCCAAAGAGCCTAATCGAGTTGATTAGAGCTCAAGGAGACGTAGCCCAAGATATCCGAGTGAACTCCATATTAAGCTTGCTGTCTTATGGTTTGTTTATTTGCTGCATCTTGTTGCTATGTGTATGATGTTTATTTGCTGCACTGTTTCACTGTTATATGCTACATATTAGTTTTAAGCAAATAAACTTAAAGCACATAAACAGTCTAAAAACAAACATAAGCATACACCTCTTTTAAGTTATTTATTTTGCAAATTGTCAATCATAAACATAGATCTTGGGAATATATAAGCTTTGGAGTAGGAGAGGTTCTTGTAAGTTTGACAAGAAGCCTTTAGTGCCCCATTTTCAGATCATTACTTCCAGCAACAACTATAAGCAGAACGAATGATCCAAAAGCAGTTCCAGACCAGTGCGAGTTTGGCTTGCGCAGGCTCTACGTAGAAGGCTGATGCAAGGTTTTGCTGGAGCAATTTTCTATGGTCAGTTGGGGCTAGGATTGCTTGTGGAGGAGGGTAAATTCCCTCAGATATTTTTTCCAGTATTTCTCTTAGAGAGGATCGCTAGTTTGGCATCCATTTTATTATACTCAAAATTTCATTGCTGCATAATAATAAAACCCTCAGCTGCTGCACCGGTTTTCCTGCATTGGGTTTTTCCAGGGACAATTGTCCGGAAAGTAATTGTGTCATTTTTATGTGTGTGCTAGCATTTTCTCAGTTTCCAACGTTTTGTTTTCCGCAATATTTTTATGGTGAAAAATTGCAATGTGCTTTATTCGTTATCTGCTGTAGCAAATAAACATCATAATTAATTTACAATAAGAAGAATAAATTTTCAGTTGCTACAATTAGACTTGAAATTTTCACACCCTCAACCTTATAATATGGTAGAAAAAAATTAGCATGCCTCATAAATTATTTTCCTTCTAGTGAATGGTGCATTTTTGTTAAAGCCATGGTAGAGGAGTTTAATAATCAATACCACCAACATCAACAAAGTTCAACAATCAATGCCACCAACAAGGTATTTAAAGGGCTTCATGCTCTTGGTCAAATGCCAATATGATGCCCTCAAGCATGACAAAATCAAATGGAAACATTGCAATCCTGCAAATCTCGAAATCCTGGAAACTATTAAGTCTACTGGATTTTGAGCGAGATATAAAATTCTAGTTTCTCCATACGAAATCTAATGAGGTCGAAACCACTCTCAAACATTCCGAGCCATTTCATGGTAATTTTAAAATTTTAAGTAAAAGGGTCTAAATGAAAGATAAAGGAAATGTCACTTTTACTTGATTCCCAACATTGCTGGGGTTGAGATGTGTGAGGCAAATGAGAGGGTAGGCATGTTTTTAAAGGCTTGGAGGGGTTGCTTTTGGAGGGAAACAACTCGTAGTTTTCCTGAAAATCGCTTCAAAAAGCATGAAATTACCTTTTGTGGGGTTCGTGGCTGGCTTGGCAATAAACCTATCAGTTTATGAAGGAACCGACTGGTTTATGGGAAAATCGACCTATTTATGGCATATTAGGCTTAGAAACCCTAGCTTGCAAGGTTCAAAACTGATTTTTTCTACTGGTGGATGGCTCGGCTTAATGAACTCGTTGATTTGACTGGTTTACTGTTCAAACTGATTGGTTTTGAATACTGTGATTCACAACAGAGTGACAAAACTGTTTTCCCTTAGGTTTATGACTCTTTTGAGATGAGACAATTGAGAACTTCAGTTGTGTATTTATACACAACTCAAGTGAGGTGTTCCTTTAAGAGAGGTTATAAGTCTAATCAGTGAGACATCCCTTCAAGCATGGGTTATGGGCCCACAAAACAATGGCACACACCCCAAGAGGGTTATTGAGGTTACATATGAAGTTTGACAAGGTCGACCTTAAATGTAATTGTAATATAGAGTCTGTGAAATAAAATATGGCCTTAGGCATAGCTGCAAGTAGAAAATGATACACCTGAATGGTTGTGGTCACATGTACAATTTACACCAGTAATTCCAACACCCACCTTGACTTAAAAATGGGTCTCATCCCCCTTGAACTACAATATGTTCCTTCATCAATAAATCTGCCAAGATCATGAACAACTAAGATTGAACTCTAGAGGGATTTAGGTGGGAGATGGTTTCGGTTTGGCCAGGACATTAGGCAGCTGAATAATGGTCCATGGTGGTGAATATCTTTTTTGATAGTGCTCTAATGGACCAATAAGAAACTCAAATAGATTAGGTTCTTCCTAAAAACATTTTGTGATTTCAATAAGAAGGGCTTAAGGTGGAGGAGATTCCTTGATAGCACGTGGATGGACCAGGAAGAAACTTTGCTAGCATCAACAAAAGTGGAGATATCCCACTTAGGCATAGCCCTTAACCCATCCGAAGGAAGAGTCACTAGTGCAGGTGGATAATGCAAGGTGTGGCCATCAACATTGAGTAATGGAATCAGAGTGTCAGGAGCATCTGTGACATGAGCAATGGATGAGTCATTGACGAGAGTATTGTGAAAAGTGCTAAGTTGATGGGTATACTCTATAATTGTAAGTACCACCCCTAACTACTATAATAAGATATGAATGGAGATTCCTTTATCTTTGCGACAACCTCTACAATTGGTGAAGTTGTAGCTACTGCGAAAATTTGCTCTATCTTGACTGTTGCATTTGGAACTGCTCCATCCATTGTTGCTAGTGTTGATAAAAGTAAAAAAAGACCAAATCCAGGTGTATATCCTGGTGGGGAAAGACAAGGTGCAAAGCCTACTGATGCTTCTTCTCATGCTTCTTATACTCATGTTGTTGGACATTGGATGAGGCACTGGCAAGAGTATCATGAAAAGTGAAGGGTCCTTTGCAATAGGAAAACTGGATGATTCATTAACAAGGTCCACAATAGCCATAGGAGTTTGCCCAATACTATAGAAGGAATGTTTGAGAAGGTACTCATAGAATTAGAAGGGTCCATCAAAACTTGACAATAATTGTTTGGAAGAGGCCCTGCATGGTGGATGAGAAGAAGCGTGATGCATGGAAGCACGTTGAGGTCCATTTGCAGAATATTTTGAAAGAAGTACGAGAAATATTTTGGTAGACCATGGATAGGAACCTTGTTAAAAATAACTCCTCCATATTCAACTACCCCTAAGAGAGGGGAGGTTATAAATGCAAATATCTATAAAGAGTTTCACCGTAGCCAACAAGAGTGTTGTGGAGTTTAGACATGCAGATGTGTTTCACCTTTCCTTAGGAGCATGGGCCCATTGAACTAGATCTAAAGACCTAAAATGTGAAATAAAGGGTCTTCCACCATACCATTTATCATAAGGAGTCATACTAGTGACAACACGAATAGGTGTTCTATTGATGATATGGATTGCACAAACAAACACCTCTCCCTAGAGTAAAATCTTAATATTCTTGGAGTGAAGTATGTTGTAAGCTATTTCGATGATGGCCCTATTCTTCCACTTTGGTACTTTCAATTTTCCATGGATTGCAAGGATTGATTCTCTACCAAGAAATGCCTGTAAGATAAATTAAATGATTAGAGATTATTACTAACATATTTACCTTTGCTACTAGTCCTAAGACACTTGATCTTTTGTCGTTTTGATTTTCCACAAAAGATTTGAATTCCTAAAACTTTTCAAAAACTTCAGCCTTATATTTAGTGGTGGATACGTAAAGATAGTGGGAAGAACCGTTAATGAAGGTGAGGAAGTACTAGGATTTCCCAATAGAAGATGTAGTGATTGGTCCATAGATATCACAATGAACTAGTGCAAGAGGCTAAGAAGGCCACCTCGTTTAGTCCTTAGTTTAGGAAAGGACTCTTGATGGATTTTCCTCATTACACAACCTCTCATAGACACCACTATGTGATTCAATTTGTGGAAGGTCATCAATTGTATGTAGTCAACTTATATGTCAGAAAGATCCATAATTGCTTGTGATGTATTTTTAATTTTTCTTGATTATTCACTTCTCTTATTATTATGTTGTTCTTATCATCAAACAACTACCAAAAACAAGAAGATCAATAGTACACAAGAACACAGGATGTAGGCCGCAAGCCATGGCCAAAACCTCTCCACTTGAGAGGAAAACTCACAAATCACTTCTCTTATTATAGATTCTTCAAATGACGAATTCCAAGACCTTTAGACCAAGACCAATCCCCTTCCAAGACCAAGCCAAAACTTCTTGATGATGTGCTTCTTCTATCCAAGTCAAACCCAGTCAAATCTCTTCTAGTTGCATAATTTCGACCCCTAGCTACAAAATTTCGGCCTCCACTGCAGGACTGAATTTTCCGGCTCCTGCAGCAGTAGTTGCTTCCATACATGTGAGCAATTTTAGGGCTTCCAAGGCTTCCTTTGACCTTTGCTTGGGTTGCTTCTCCTTTCAGGGCTTATAGGTGATCTAAGAGCCCTTTCTTCGACCTTCTTTTTGCAATTTTCACAACTTCAACCTTGCGGCTGCAAAACCTTGGTCTTCCTTTCACACGTGAGAGAGAGAGAGAGAGAGAGAGAAATAACCCAAGATCTTTGTCCTTCGTCCTTCTATCCTTCTTCGCTTACCTTCTGCTTCTCCTTCGCTTGAGCGATGAGAAGTTAGTGAGTGTCCATAGGAGGTCAAGTTCCCTCCTATATATAGGCTTCCAAGGAGGACGAGATGCCCTAATGAGGCCGACTTCTTAGCTGCTAGGCCAACATGGTCTTGGAGGGTATTTTGACACTTTTAAATACAAAAATAATTCTTTCGACATGTTACAATGTGCCAACTGGGGTCTTCTTCATATGACAATGACTTATTGACTTCTTGACACTAGGAAAAACCTTAGAAGCACTTAATGGGTTCTTGACCTCTAAATAAAATGACCTTGAGCATGAAATCCATGCTACAAAAAATAACAATAATAGTATTTCTTTCTTTTTACAATATACAAGAATCAAATGTACATTTCACATTCATGAATACCATACATAGTTACACATTTCAACATTGCCTCTTAACTAGGGAGTTATTCATAATGGTACACATGGACAATCTTAAACTGAAGAGATCTCATAAGAAGAGTCAGATTGGTAAGCCATCTTATAAGCTATCATTTTATCTTAAACTGAAGAGATCTCATAAGAAGAGTCAAATTGGTAAGCCATCTTATAAGCTATCATTTTAGCTTATTTGTTTGCATCTCATCATACGAACCAACGTTTTGACATAGCAAGGCCTTGACTAACAACTCTATCTCTCCACAAGATCAGAGCACAATCCTAGTGAGACCAATGACTGATAGACACCATCACCATTGTCTCTAAAGGCACATACCTCACCCGAGTGTTCAAAGGGTATACTCTTTTAGGACAATTTCTGTCTTGGAATAGCACATCCTCAAGGAATTTCCTTTTCGACTACTCTTACCTATTGGATTCCCTAACTTATCCTCAAAGAGTATTAGAAACCAAATGCTTACCCAATCCTCCATTCTTTCTTCACCAAGCAAAGACAAGAACGATGTGTCTATCTCTCCTTCTCTGTTAGGGAGGATAAATTAAACCAATCCAAGCTTGTCTCTCAAATACACAAGCCTGCTCATTGGTGGAGATATACTGTAGCTGCAACACTCCATCTTGCACCAAATTTCGTATGTAATGATACTTGTTATTTATGTGCTTTGTCTTTCCATGTAACATTGGGTCTTTAGACAACCTTATGCAATTGGTGTTATCACAATATATAACCGTAGTGTCCATTGGTCCTTCAAACAGGGTGGACAACAACTTTCTCAATCAAACAATGTCTTTGCTTACTTCACATGCTGCAATGTATTTAGCCTCAACATTACTCAAAGCAACTGTCTCTTGCTTTCTACTCATCCAAGATATCATAGAGGATTCTAAACTAAAACATCCTCCAGTAGTCACTGCCTTCCCAATCAAAATCTGTATATTAAATCAAGTGGACATCATTCTTTCTATCATACTTCAGGCAATAGTGGATTCTTCCTCGCAGATATCTCATTATATGCTTGGCTGCTATCCAATGGTCATACTCGGGCTCTACTTGGAAATGAGTGGGAATATTCACTGCAAAACAAATTTCTAGTCGAGTATTCACCAAATACATCAGAGAGCCAACCAATTGCTTATACCTTGTTGGATCCACAGGGCTTGAATCAGATCTTCTTATTCTCTTCAAATTTGTGATCATAGGGGTTGTCATAGGTTTGCAATCCATCATGGCAAACCTTTGCAGCATCTTAATCACACATTTTCTTTGACCTAGATATATCTCATGAGGTCCTTGCAAACTTCCAACCCCAAGTAATAGTGCATTAGCGCTAGATCCGTCGTATTGAACTTTGTTGCCAATTGCTTTTTGCACTCTTGAATACAACCTTCCACACGTGTCATGAGAAGATCATCCACATATAGAAGAATGCTTACGGGCTCACCCTTCACAACCTTAATATAAAGATTCAGATCAACAAAACTCTTTGAGAAGCCCAATCTTTGCATATATGTGTCCATCCTTGCGTACCAAGCCCTTGGAGCTTGCTTAAGGCCATAAAGTGCCTTCTTCAGCCTGCAAACATGAGTTTCTCTATCATTCACTTCAAATCCAAAGGTTTGTTCTATATAGATTTCTTCATCGATAGTACCATTTAGGAACCCATCGATGCTGCCAAAGAGACTAACGATTGTATTTGTATACCTAGCTGTAGGTGAAAATGTCTCTTCATAATTGATGCCTTCTTGTTGGGAGAAATCCCTAGGTACAAATCTTGCCTTATATTTATCAATACTTCTATCTGCTGCATGTTAAATCTTGTACAACCATTTGGAAGTCACCACAAATTTGTCTTCAGGCCTAGGAACGATTTCCCAAACTCCATTTTTCATTATTGATTGATATTCTTCATTCATGGCATCTTTCCATTCTTGATGTTTGACAACATGTCAACATCTTCAAAGGTGGATGGTTCTGCTTTAATTAACATTGACATATAGGCTACATACCCTGAATATCTTTTGGGTTTCTATGTTATGAATAAAATATATATAAATAATATAAATAATAATAATAATGAATAATTAATTAGTAGTGAATAGGCATGTCTCTAAAGACATGTTCTTTTGTGAACAGGTACCTGCCTAGATATATAAGCAGGGCCTCACCCTCAATTGTAATCATCACATCAATATCTTTTACACTTTATTCAATATACAATTACTTGTCCTATAATGGATGTCTTTGTCTTCGAAGTATTCTAAAGATTACTGTGAAGTACGAACTTTGTTCATTACATTCTTACTGTCCCTGAATGTACCCTTGGTTGCTCCATGTCCTTCTGTATCTAGAAGAGTAGACTTCAACCAATTAGGTCTTTTTCTACATGACTTGTTGCACAGGTTCACTGGGACCACCTTCTTCATGATTTGAATCCTCTTCCTCCCCAGGGCATTCTTCAAATATTGGATGTTCTTTATCATCAAAGTCAATCGGGGGATCCTTAGATTTCTTGAATGCAATACTTTCATCAAAGATCACATCTCGACTTACTTCTATTTGGTGCCCTTCTTTTATGTAGATCATATATGCCTTGTGTTACCACAACCAACAAATATTCCCTTCATGCTTGTAGGATCCAACTTCTTTCTTTTATCTTTTAGAATGTGAATGTAGGCAGGACAACAAAATATTTGGAGATGGTCTACACTTGGTTTCTTCCCAGTGAAAGCTTCTTAAGGAGTCATGTTGTCTAGTGATCTGTGAGGACTTTGATTTTGAATGTAGACAACAATTTTGGTTGTTTCACCCCACAAAAATTTAGGCAAGTCTTGATCATGTAACATGACTCTAACACTTTCCTCAATCGAGCGATTATTTCGTTATGCTACTTCATTTTGCTGTAGATTATATGGAACTATCATTTCCCTCTTAATTCCAACCTCCTTACAAATATCTATGATCTCCTTTGAAGTGTATTCTCTTCCATTTTCAAATTTTAATATCTTTATCATTTTTTCTGTAAGATTTTGTACTTCTGCTTTGAATTCTTGAAATTTTTCGAATACTTTATCATTGGACTTCAACAAATAGTTCCAAGTTTTCTTTGAGTGTTCATCAATGAAAGTTACATAATATAGATTGAAGAAATTTCAACCTCACTCCGGTTATCAGTTTTCCTTATCACTCCATGCATTTAATTTTAAATTCAAGCATGATAAAAATTCTAAAATTTGGAAATGATAATATTTTTCTGAAAACACAAATTTAGAGATTTCACAACTGCTGAAATTGCAGAAATAAAACACAACAAAATTATGACAGCCACACAGAGAAAATAACATAGTGATTTTTGGTCAATGTGACCCTGGAAAAAACCCCGACAACTCTTGGAGAAAACCAGTTTGAGAGCTTTTCTTTATTTCTGAAAATGATTTTACATAGAAACTGAAATACACAGTAAAAATTCCAGCAACCACAAGTTACAACTTATTTCGATTTCCGTGCTTGAAATCCACCTCGAAAATCGTGCCAATCATCAAACAACCAAAACATAAATTCTTACGCAATAAAACAACATTAAATGTTGTACGACCAACCTCGGAAAATGTGTCCAGAACTTGTTGTCCCTCTTCCTCGATTTTTGTGCCTTTCTCCTACTGTATGATTTTTTGGGTTGCGTGCCAATAAACACTGCTGCTCAAATTTGCTGAAATGTCTTCTTGCTGCTCTACTTCACTTCCTCATTGCTCAGAAATTTTCTCCTTGCTCTCTCTTCTCTTTCTCTCAAATGCTCATGAAAGAATGAATTGATCTTTTCCTCTTCTCTTCTCCTTTTATTCTCTAAATGACCTTTTGGGTTATGCTAAGCATAGTTTTAAAAAACAACCGTTTTGAAACGGAAACAACCGAGTTGGTCCGTTCCATTGCCCTCCGGAGTGACTCGGTACAAAAAACGGCTCGGTTGGCCGAGTCAGCCATGACTCGGGCGAGTCATTGAATGACTCGGCC